>JAAGAY010142850.1:57500-155000 GCA_011801015.1 Ardeotis arabs
CCAGCCTGGGTTTGCACGTGTGCACGAGGGGCGCCCGAGAACGGCATCACGGCCACGCCTGCACCGAACACATGAAAGCCTTCTCTTTCAGGGCTTTCTCCTTTGGTTGTTTTCAATCTCTTTTCTCCGTTGCTCTTTTTAAACTTGTTTTTAATTTGTTATTCTCTTTGTGGGGCTCCTTTATTTTTATTCTACTTTACCAAAAGCGCCTGGATTTTATTCCCATCCCAGCCTTATTAGCATTTTGGTCTTTGATCTCTTTTTAAAAGGATTTACACCACAGTTTTATTATTCAATTTTCCAAAGTGTATTTTCACATAATCTACAGAAACGGCTGAGACAAGAAAACTTCAGAGGAAAGAGAGCTATTCCCTGCGAGGCGGCGGAACTGGGGCAGGGGAAGGTGCTGTGGCGAGGACCGGCCCAAGGCATCCTTCGCCCTTCCCTCGGCTCCCAAGCCACCCCTGGCTCTGCGGCAACGCCGGTGCCTGGCGAGGGACGTGCCAGAGCTGGCAGCGCCTGCGGGGAGGAGGCATCACTGCCTCACACCGAGGCACCATCCCAGCATCCCATATCCCGCGTCCCGCCGCCCCTCCTGCAGCACCCTCCGTGCCAGCCCGTCCCCCGCTGCCTTGCGCCCGAGGCCGGATTTGGAGCGGGGCTGCCCAGCATCCTCCACCCAAGCGGCGCTGCCGTCCGCGCGCACAACCTTTAGCAGCTCTTTGCTAGGAATCACTTCCTAATGAGCACAACAAAGTGATAACAATTAATGAGGAAGCAAAGCATTTATTTCTGAGCCCTAATTAACATTATCCCAAGCATTCTCTCAATGCTCTTTTGATGTCATAAAGCATGCTGGAACTATAAATGAGCTGTTCTCCCATTAACACCGCCATGCCCTCATCCCCTCCCTCTGTTACCCAGACATTAACCAAACCACTACATTCACAGGAAGCTAAAGGCCGCATCTTTATTCACAACAAAACAAGATAAACAATCTGCAGGTGGATTTTGCCGTAGTGTCCCAGCATGGAAAAGCATTCAAATACTGCCGCCGCGGCGCTCGGAGAGGGCGCGTGGTGCGGACGCGCTCGCAGGCTGCGGCGCCAGGCGCTGGGGTTACCCAGCCTCTCCAGGCTGGCGCGCAGAAGCCGGGCTCCCCTCGGGAGATGGTACGGAGATGCACACGTTCCTGCCTTACACCATTCAAATCCGTATCCGTTCCAGCACAACTCGCGTTCACCCCGCAAAAAGAAAACCCGCAGGTACATGCCAGGCTGCTACACGGGGATCAGGTCACTGCCAAGGCCGACAGTTCAAACGCAGTATCTCCCCAGGATTTATCTGGTTTGTGTGACTTATCAGGTGCCAGCGAAACCTCTGCTCTTGACGGGGTAATGCAGGCTCGAAGGGAAAAGAAAGCCTCTGGCTCACACCACATCCGTTACTAATCCACCGCGACACATCACATCAATAATAATTCTGGAATGGAGCGGAGCTGTCGCGGCAGCCCCTTCCTCAGCACGGACGCGCTCAAGCCACTGGGCTCCGGGTGCTCAGGGTGGGAGCTGGTGGATAGAACTTCAGTCCGGGCGGGAAGAGGTCCGTCCCATATGTCCGTCCCATGTGCTCGGCAGAAGGGGGTCAGCCCCCTTGGACTGCCGGCTGCTGTTACCGACCGGCCTCCAACTCTGCTGTCACACGAGAGCTGCCGCGTCGACAGCTCCCCGGCGCACCTCAGCAAGGAGATGTGCTGCAGCAGCCAAGCGCCTCTTCCTCGTTATTTGGCCTAAGACTGGCATAATACCAGCACTTTAATGTGCCTCTGCCCGGGAGGGAGACGTGGGAGAAGCCGTCCCTGCTGCTGTGCAAACCAGCATCGGCAGCCAGACTGGGAGCGCCAGGCAGCCGCACGGGCCAGGGCTCAGTGCCGCGTCGGCCAGGGGACAACCCAAGGCCCCCGGCCCACGCCGGCATCCCCCAGCCGCTGCCCCAGCCCTCCCTTCCCATGCCGACCCCCGGGAGCCCCACATGCTGCTGGCACCCCTAAAACCAGAGGGCTCCAGCACTCAGCATTGAGGAAAATGTTTTAATTTTGCAGGAATTGAGTGGGGAGGAGAAAATTGGTGATAACGCCTGTGCAAGGAGAGCTCAGCTGCGCACGTGAGGGGAGCTGCCCCGTGTCGGACACCTGGAAAGCGGGGGACGCCCGCGAGCTCCCCGTGCAAAAGCGAGACCCTGCCCAAAGCGTTTGTCATTAACGCCCATTTAGAAGAAGGAAGCTGTGCAAACCATTAGGAGGATAATTGGTCTCTGCTCTGTATTTCAATAAAAGCAAGGGACAAAATACCATGTATGTGAAATAACTACTTTAGGATAACAGCACCCGTCACCTTGACAACTCGGTCAGAGGTCTCGGCGCAGCGGTGCCTGCTCAGTGAGGTGTGAGAAATAGAGGACGCCGGGGACAGGGGGAAGATCCTTGTCTGACCAGCGGAGATGTGAGGACCACAACAGGCTGTTAGCTGCAGGATTTCTAAACAGAAAGCAGCTTTCACCAGGAAATGCTGAAAAATAACCCCTGCAGAGCCGGGGTGAGCAGGCCTGGCTGAGCTCCCGGTGCCGGCGCTGGCTTGGCCATGGCATGCGGTCACGCGGTCGCGGGAGAGCCCAGAGCCTCAGCCGGCAGGGAACGGGGTGTTGGGCGGCACAGGGTGCCGGCGTCTGGGATGGGGGTTCAGCCCGTCCTGGGGCTGCGGGCTCCCCCCTGCCGAAGCGGCTCTGTTCCCTGCCCCGGGCCCCGCTGGACCGGGGCTCATTCGGGGCTGGTGGGCGCAGGGTCTGGGCGCGGGCTGAGGCGAGGTGGGCGGTGCGGGTGCCAGCGCGGGATGCGCACCTTGCAGGGACATGGCTCCACCAAACGCTCCCAACCACACCAACACGTAAAACACGTAAAACAACATAATGTTGCAAACAAAAGGTGACAACGTAACATACTAATATGAACAGATGTGAAATCAATGGGAATTTCTATTTAGGTAGGAAATCAATAGGAATTTCAAGGTAGGAAAAAAGGAAATTACTTACCTTTAATTTGAGCTCTCCTCAAGTCTGGTTCTCCGCAGATCAGCGGTGGGGGCTCGCGGGCTGAGGCGGGGCTGGGGCAGCAGCAGGGCTGCGTGGGCTGACGGCGGCGGCACCTTCCCGTCCGCACCGGGGCCACGCACCGTCCCACTGAGGTCCCTCCCCTGCCCCACGCTCGCGCAGATGGGCCCGGTGGTCCACGCAGAGCCCGTCGGATTTCAGCGCACCTGGGCGGAGGCTCCCAGCTCCGGCTGTGCGATGCTCTCGGGAAGATGAGGGCCTCAGTCTGAGACCCTTTGAATTGAAAGATGTTATGGAAGTGAGAGATTATTATTATTTTGTTAAGAGGGGAGCTAGCTGCATCTCAAAGTCTGCCCCTTCAGGGACTGAAAATTAAAAGACTTCTAGGAGTAAGTATTCGTATTCCACAGAGGATCTCGAAATCACCTCCTGATGTGGCTGAAGGTGGAAACAATTTTAAGCCATTGTTTCCAGATGTATTTGCATGCAGCAGCCAAGCCCGATGTACCAGCATTTTGTGTTTCACTCATTCATGAGTGCTAAAATGGTCTGCTGCATTTTAATTTAAACGTAATAGGAGGGAAGTACAAGCTTTGGTAAAAAGTGGGTGAGATTGCCTTCGTCAAGCAAATGCCAAGGCTAAATTTCTGGCTGTAGAAACAGGAGGCAGCACGCCGGAGCTCCCTGACCCTGTGGCTTTGGCCGCCGTAAGTTCTTTCGTGGCGCCTGGAGACGCATTTCCCTTCCTCCCGGTTTGTGTCAGCCTCCCCGCAGCTGGGTGGTGCTGCCCTTGGCAGCCCACCCCACCCGAGCCAGAGCCGAACACGGGCAAAGTCCATCTGGCCCTGGGTATTGTTCCCAGGTTGTGTTTCCACTTTTCTGCATCCATGGACTGCTTGAAAGGCACATTAACCCCAGGTACAGTGGCGCTGGTTGGTATAATCAACAAGGGAGATATTTTCAACAGAACAAAAAAATGAAAAGTAACCACGTACAAAGGATTTTCTTGGCAGTTCTCTTGGTCCTTTTGCCAAGGGTCCATACGATGCTCTCTCCCACCACAGAGGTGTTAGAGACCTCCTGAGGGGATGGTATCTGGCAAAGTGCTTTAAAAAAAAGCGGTAGTCAAGTGGAGGTTTGCAGTGCAGCCTGGCAGTCGTCCCAGCTTGGACCTCGGTTAGGTGGAAAACCAGCCACAAATCAGCCCCACTTGCCGAGGACACTAAATTGAGGTGAGCGCCGAACGAGCTAGCAACAGCCACAACAAAAATCCAGAGGATTTTATCATCTTTGTAGCAGAAGGGACATATGGTAAATAAAATTTAATGCTGCCAAATGGGGAGAGATGCACAGTGACCTAAGAACCGTAAAGCAAAGAGCAGCGTGAATGGAAGTGAACTGGTGCAAGAGGGAGGGTACTGAGGAGAAGGAAACAACTGAAGTCGTTACAAAAGCATCGAATGAATTGTGGATATTTACTGTGGTTGCAAAACAGCCACAGCCCTGGCAGGGCCGCCTGCGTTGCTGGTGCAGTGCCACGCAGAGACTGGCTCCTGCAGGCACTGACTGCTCCTGTCCCTTTGTTTCTCTCCCCAGTATGGATCTTGGGAGCTCCCTCCGATCCTGGCTCCCCTGGGACGGGAAGAGCTGATCCGACACGTCACCTCCTCCATTGTAAGGGGTTGGAGCCGAACAGCTCTCCCTCTGTGAGAGGTCCCGTAGGAAGGGCAGGGCTTTCCCGGATTTCATTGCCTGGACTTCCCACTCTTTTCCTCTGGCTCCTTGACTCAACCCAGTCCTTAACTCCCCGACTCTTCTGGGGCAGAGGGCCACGTCCTGAGCCTAAATGAAAGACTTCTTTCACTTTTAATGAATAACACCTTTTTTTTTCCCCCACTGCGGAAACAGCAGCCACCTTCACATTTTCCTGCAACACCATGCTTGTGCCTAATTAAGCTCTATTAATACTAATGAACAGGCTCACCATAGCCCATCACTTTAGTTCTTAATCTAACGCCATGTTGTGACACTTGTTCAATGATGATTTCAGCCCATGAATCAAATCATTGCAGGTCAGCCCATGTGCCCAGCTCCCTTCTCACATGGGACCAGACAGAAATCTAGTCCAGTAAGCAGTGAAACTGGTTAAGGAGCTTTTAATTGAATCAAAAGTCAGCCATGAGGCCGTGTCACCCCAGAGCTCGGCAGCAGCGGCGGAAGGGCTGGGGCGGACGTCCCGCGCGCCGAGCAGACCCAGCCCTGTGGGCACCACCCAGACCCGAGCGCTCGTGTGCAGCGAGCACAGTGAAGGAAACAGGGACAGAAAAAGAGCAGAGTGACACTGTGAGGGAAGGTCCAACGGTCCCTTCTTTCTTTATGTATCCCCTCCACAGCCCAGAGATGAACCAAATCCATCTATTCTGGGAGGAGAGGTCACTCCTGCACTCAGTACTGGCTCCAGGGCTGAACGTTTTGTGTCAGATTTGTAAACTCTGAAAAATATTTCCCCTGCAATCCCAAAGGTTGCATGAAAACAAAAATGTCTTCTCTTCCCGATGTGTTCCCATTCCTTGTCACTTGGTGTTGTAGGTGATGCATGATTTAATCCTCTCCATACCTGCAGACAATTTGCAAACTTTCTCTTTTCCTTGGGTACCGGTTTCCCCGTTGCCACGGGCCATAAAGCATTGTGGCTGCGCTGGATGCCGGACTGTAACCTGCGCTGCCGTTCTCTCTTTGATGCTGCTGAATTATTCAGGTGGGAGCCTCCACTCAGCTCCAAAGGCTCAAATAAGAAACATAAAAGTTAGAAATTCCTAGGTTTTAAGGAGTACTGGAAGTGAAAAAAATATTTCAGCCAGGGTGATTTATGTTTAAAATACCTAAATATACTGCTGCGCTGATCGATTTGAATTGTGTTGTCATGCTGGTTGGCAGACAGAGATGAGATTTTTCAATATGTTAAAGTGTAAATGTTGTTAAAAACACAGTATTAGAAGATTAAGATTCTGACCCTTTACGTTCCAATGATCGTAAAAATAAGACTTCCAGCCCATCAAAGAACAGCTTGCCGAGGCGTCGCACTGAATCACTCCACCGCGAGGATGCTATAACCCTGCTCCGGCTTATTCATCGGCATCTGCTCGTGTGGCATCCACAGCAAACGGTGAATGCAGATGTGAGGCTGAGGGCTCGGATGCGCGTTAACAGCCCCGCCAGGTTCCTCCTCGCCTCCAGCTCCCGGGGAGAAAGCAGCTCCCGCGCTGTCGGGCATCTGCGGCTCCGTGGCCACGCAGCTATGCCCCGTCACAGTGCCTGGCCCAGACCTTCCCGCCGCAGCTTTTTATCTCTTTCTTCATTTAGCTGAAATTAACCTTGCTGTGTATTGGCTGCAGGGAGCAGTCAAAATCTGGACAACTCAGCGGAGAAAGCCCCATTGATTAAAGTTAATTAGGCCTCACTTTTTAGAAGACCGTAAGACAAGCAGCTGCTCTGCTGCGCACGTGGAGCTGTGTCCCCTTAGGTGTGGGCACCGCTGGGTCGCCTCGGGCACCCAGTTTGGGATACGCTTCTTTCCATCTGCGTATTTACATCCTTGGGCTGTGCCTCCCTCCTGAGGGCCGGCTGCTGGCTGTGGAAGAGACCCACCCACCCCAATTCCTTCCCAGTGCTCGGGACCTGCTGGTCCCCTCCTCACCCCAGTGCGTCGCAGGCTGCAGGCGCGGGCTGGTCCCAGGAGCCGGGAGCTGGAGACGCGCAGCCTCCGAGCCTCCAGCAGCAGCAGTTATTTAATCTAACGGGAAGGACCCAAGCACTGGAACTTTTCAGAGAGATTTAATGCTTTATGACAGACCAAAATTGTGTGATCAAAAAGGCTGATTCTGTGTGGGGGAAGTTACTTAGACATCAAACCTGTGCTGGTGCCTGGGGAGGCTGGGGCAGGTGAGGACCGGAGCCCCTCTCCCAGCCTGACTTTCCTCCCAGCCACCCTCCTGTCCTGGTTTCAGCTAAACCACCACACCTCCTCTGACAGGACAGCAGCTCTCGCCCGTCCCATCACCAGCACCTCCAGGACACGGCCCTGGTGACAGCATGGCAGGGACGGCGGGACGGCAGGACGGCTTGAACCCCCGGCACCCTCCTTAAGGACAGCCGGGGCCGGTCACAGAAACATGCAGATCCTGGCTCTGGAGGCAGGTTTGGAATAGCAGTGAAGGTTATTGAAAACATAACCGAAGCTCCTCCTTATTTCATTAAATACAAATGTGAGTGGGGTCATCAGTTTTTATAGGGGCTCGTAAAGCATCCCTCTTGTTCAAATAGGCTATCAAATCACCCAAGGCTTCTCTCCGGGAGGAGTGCAATAAAACCAGAGTTTCTTCTTTAAGAAACTCATCTCAACATCATAATAAAATAACCTTAAATAATACAGTATGGAACAGTTTTTCAATAACATAATTATAGGCTTCCATTTTTTTCCTGGCAGGTCATTTCTTGGTATCTATTTTGGATGCCATATTGCAGGGGAAGGGGGCAGGGAGGGAAGCATGGGAGGATTCTGAAGCGTGTCCTCAGGTCACAGCCGATCACCTTGCCTGTCCTTTGTGCGACGCAGGCACGGCGAGGCCCGGAGAGCCCGGCCGGCTGCTGCCCGGCCCCTCCGCAGGGACGGGACGGCAGAAGCAAGGGGCGGCTCCGCGCTTCCCAGGTTTCCACGGGCTGCGGGCCGCGCGTCCCAGCACCAGAAGCCCTGCTGCGCTCCCTGCTTGGGGCAAACTGGTTCGCCAGCCGTGGTCAAGACTGTAGATGGTCTTGTGTCTGTGGAGGCTGAGGGAGGAATGTCCCCTGATGGTGCAAATCCGGAGGGGCAGCAGGGGTTGGTAGCAATCAAAGGCTTCACCGCTGGGCAATGCGAAGCCTGGGTCTGCCCGAGGACACGGCGTGGCCTTCCTCCACCACAGAAAGGGCAGGTCCTGCGGGAGCACACACTGTTTTGCAGACAGATTAAAACGCTTAGCGGTGTATCTGTTCTCCGCTTCCTTTTCTCCGGAATGGGTGGCTGACCCGCCCGTGCCACGCTGTGTCGTTAGTCCCCGGGAAATGGACGGCTGGGCAGAGCGGGTGGGCTGGCCAAAGGGCACTGCAACGGTGGCTGTGTGCCAGACCGGCCACCTCAGGGGATTTTAACCCTGTCCTTATTTACCTGAGCTGCATCTCCCCTTTACTCGGAGTAACGGTCTGATTTTTAACGTACAGGTGTCCGTGGGGCGTTACTGATTCCACTTGGGAATTCTAGCCTCAGTTTTAGGGAAGGTGTGTTATTTTTCACATGCTTACATGTGAAGATTTATTCACAAACAGTAATTACTAGACGTTTGCTCTAAGTCTGAGCTCCTTCAGGGTGACACACACAAAAATCAAGCCGGGGTGATGTGATTTTAAAGCCATCTCCTCTGTGCCTGAGCGTACGTATGCAGACACGCTGTCCCACACCCCGTACACTCGTGTAAAAAATCAATCCCTGTACATCATCTGCACATGTTTGCAGATAATACAAAGTTGTGTTTAAAAAAAGGAAAGAAAGAGAAGCCTCAAGTGGCAGAGCAGTTAAGGAACTCCTAGGTGTTTTTAATAACATTGATCAGGCCAAATGAAAAAAGCCCGAGCGGAGGGAGAGAGGAGCAGCAGCAGATGCTGACATTCTATCACCGCAGACACATATTGACTGGCGCGCTGAACAAGTCACTCACTCATCAGCGGCCAGCCTGATTGAGTTGCCTGCAGCCAGTAAATGAGCCTTCCATCCACTGTGGGTCGAAATGAACTGCAATCTTTTCAGACCTCGTTGTTGGCCAAATGAGAGATTTAAAACCCCAGAGGACTCCAAATGAATTTACCAAGGAGCCACAGTGACTAACAAAGCTGCAATACATCAGCGCGCGGGGCAGGGGCATTGCTCCGACGGCGCGGTGATCAGCGCTGGGTGCTGCGCTGGCTGCCCGGCCGTCGCCTGCGCGCAGCAGCGTGGGGTGACCAGGTTAACCCACGCGAGGTGCGTAAACCTGTTACGGTTTCTTTAAGGATTTAAAGATTTTGATGAGAAAACACTACAAGTTTCCCAGGGGAAATTTGCTGTTATTGATTTAATGTTTGCTTGCATGCTGCCTGTCAATTTTCCAAGAGCTTCAGCAACAAAATTCTTATTTGATATTTGACAGATCTCTTGCTAGTTTGCATGAGCAAGCTGAGCGGCGTGCAGGCAGCGGGAAGGAAGAGAGGCGAGGGCGCCCTGCGCGCACCCTTTTCACCGAGGCCTTGCCTCAGGCTCACACTGATTCCGGGACCAGCTACAAGCTCCAAACCCTTCAGAGGATGGCTGGGGACAAACCAGACTGGATTTGTCAGGCAAATGAGGACGTTTCAAGCTCATTTAGGGTCTGGTTTGATTAAACATCCCACCTTCATGCAAAGGCATGTGCGTGCTGATGCACTGTACGTGGTGATGATGGAAGAGGGATTTCGTTTACTGTTCCTCCTGACTTAGATCCAGATTAGAATGTTCAGGTTCCTCAGGTCCATTCCGGCATCCTGGAAGTGTGTTTGGTGTACTGAAACCAGGACTGTGAGAGGAGCACACAGCACTGTGTGGAGAGCCTCCAGAGAGCCAAGCATTGAGCTCAACCTGACTCCACGGAGGGCACGAAGCAAGCAGTGAGCCCTCCCTCCGTGTTCCCGGTGGGTATGAAAAGGGATTTCTCAGGGTTTCTCCTGTTTGAAGGACCCAGTGTGCCTGGGAGGAAGGCTGAGCACTCTTTTTCCAGCGCTTGCCTTCTGGAGACCAGTGCTGCTCCCCCGGCAGCGATTATTCCATTGCTAACATTTTCCTGATAACAAATTGTTCGCTAGCTGGGGAGACGGATGCAGCGCTCCTTCCCTCTTGCAGCTCATTCCCGCCCCTGCTCAGGGGCTGGCCCGCGGCCTCCTCGCTCGAGGAAAGCTCCGTCTGTAATGATTCGGGCCAGACCCCGCTCCCCGCTCTCCCAAGGTGCTCGCTCCGGCCAGCGCACCCCAGCACCGCGCGGCTCTGTCCTTGGGTTACTTCATTCCAGCTGAACCTAGTAAAATGGTTTGTCATCTTCATTTTTTTTGCTGCGGTGTCCTGGAGGAATATGCTCCAAAACGCCTTCAGCAAGAGGCTCTAATCTGGAAGAGTCATTTCTGCCTCTGCCTCTCTCAGCATAGGAGCAATGCAGTGGTTGCTGGCTGGAAAATTAGCCCAGGGAACTCTCTCCTCTGTCTGTCTCTCACCTCATTAGACTAGTGAGAAAATGTAATTGTAAGTCTCTGAGGCTTTCTCCTTGCAGGCTGGTGGGGACTGTGCTTCACCAGGGCTGGCGGAGAGCAAACCCTGTGCCCCGGCTGTTCGCGCTGCACGTTCGCGAGCCTTCCCACCGGCGCGGCACGTCCGCCGCAGCGCCCGCGCAGTCTCCATCCATGAGCCAAGCGCGGGCTGGCCCCCGGCACCCCTCCCCAGAGCTGTCCCCTGCCCGCTTCGGTCCTTATGCAGGGACCCACATCCCAGCCTGGGAGCTGGAGCTGGAGGTGGCACCCTCGCTGCGGGAGGAAGGACCTTCCCTGCCAGCCGTGGGAGGACAAACACCGGCTGGAGAAGCTGCCCTGGAGAAGCAGGGCAGTGCGGGGACAGGGCGCTCGGCAGTCCCGGAGCCAGCCCAGGGCCTCTCCGGGAAACAGGGAGGTGTCCGGGCGCAGGCTCCGTGGGGCAAGAAGGTGGAAAGCTCTGCCATGCTGGTGTCAGGCATCGCAGCTCCTCCGTGGTCAGACCGGTGCTCCTCCCAGCACCGACAGCGCAGGGGCCACAGGGGAATCAAAGCGACCCTTCAGTGCTGCTGCGTTCCCTACACCTCGGTCTGCAGCACCTGCCCTCACCTCCTCTGACCGCCACCGCTGTACCTTCTTTTCCTGGGCTGCTCCGCTCGGGATTAATGTCCCTGCGTGCTTTACCAGCCCCGTGATTGCTAATTGCAAGCACCGAACATTTGCCAGGAGGTAAAGCCACAAGTCCAAACGAAAGGGAAAGTCCCTGCACGTGCACTGCGGAATCGAGAGGGGTGTTACTGATGCCCGGCTCCTGAGACGCACGCGCGTGTGTCCGTGTGCTTGGCGGGGTGAGCGCAGATTGATACGCGGAGGCTGGTGCTGGTGCAGAACGGGAAACGCGGAGGCTGAGCCTGGCAGGCACTTCAGAAATAACATGTCTGCCTGGTGTTTCGAGGCAGGAAGCAACGCCTCAGCTGAAATCACTTAAACAAAAAGATTGCAGTGAGGGGCATAATGCAAGAAAGTAATAAGGTTTAAAACAGGTCAGAGCCCTTTCCCTGCTCCGCTGCTCCTGAGTGAGATGCATTATTTAATGGTCTTTGGTCACCGCTGATATACTGTTGATGAAATAGATGATTTTGTTCAAAAGAGCATTAGAGAAGAAATATACAATACCGCATTACACTCCGGCACAGTTCTCTCTCTGGTAAAAGCCCATAGATTGAAGGTTTTTCCTCTTGACAGGAAAGCAAAGCAGTTGAAATGAAAAGTCTTATGAAATGGCAAATACAAATGGTAATAATGCCACCATATTCAAAATTAAATGTTGTAATTTTAGTTTCTGAGCATGGCACAGTAATACAATATTCAGCAGAGGCTTGGGGAGCAAAACCCTTTGGCAATAACGACAGCGCCTCACGAACTAACCAAACAATCTTTTATAAAAATGTAGGGTCTGATGGGTCTCTCCATCAGCCAGGAGAGCTGCGGTGCCGTGGGTACCCCCGACACGCAGCGCATGGGCTGCAGCGCAGCGTGTCACCTAGAGATGTCTCTCCTAAGAGAAAAAAATGCTGTAGCTGTCCAAATACGTTGAATTAGCTCCCGGATCAATGGCAGTCTGCGGCCAGACCTCGGTGGTATCAAGACAGAAGAGCTGTCTCTGCCTCTTTGCGTTGCCTGCTCATTCGCAGGTGCGGCTGCGGGGGCTCGGCACGGCGTGGGCTGCGGAGCCGCACTGCGGAGCGTCGCTGTGGCTAACGGCACTGCCAATTAGCACCGGGGCGCGAGCGGGGCTCGTCGGGCCGGGCCCACCTGGCCCTCTGCTCGCCAGCATGGCTGCACAGGGAGCCCCCAGCCCCTGCCTCTCCCACTCCTCTCGCCTCCCCAAGCCGCTGCAAACAGCTCTCCGTGTTGGATCTTCGCGCGGCGTCTGCGCCGTGTTTGAACAGCCCGCTGACCTTTCCCAGTAAAGCCTCTTTTATAACCTTCATCTTCTGGCGGGGTTAACGCCGTCGCTGTACTTACCGGCCAGAACTCGGTGTGTGAAGAGAACACGGAGCCCAGCCTTCCCGCCAGGCAATTATTCTCTCTGCGCCCCTGTTTACGCTGTGACTTTCAGCGTGGTTAAATGCTGCTATTTTCTCTTGCCAGGCCCTGGGAGAGACTTGAGTTTGCCCTCGAAAGGTTCAAGTCTCTTCTGCCAACACAAAGATATTACCACGCATATGAATAACGTGTCTGCCTTCACACGGGCTTTCAGCCGGGGCGGCCCTGGACCCGTGCTCTGCGCGGCGCGAGCAGAGGGGTGCTGCGGGGGCGAGGGGGTGGCTGCAGGGCTGCAGGGCTGCGGGGCACGCCGGCCCCTCGCTGCACACACCAGCCCGTCGAGGCAGCACCCGAGGGGCGTGAGGCCTGTCCCTTGGGGAGGGCAGAGCAGCGGGTGCCACAGAGCGGCGCCTGGAAACTTGCTGGCAGCAGCAACTCCTCCACGGGGAAGCTCTGCAATGACCCCGTGGGCAGGGGGGACCCCGAAACAGGTCTCACGGCGCCTCGTCCTCCCTGCTGCCATTTCCCAGACAGTGCATCAGTAACATCGGTAGCGGCAGACGCGGCGTTGGGCCAGCTCCCCGCGCCAGCAAGGTCCCAGGTCCGGCGGCGAGAGCCACGCTCGGCCGGGCGCCCTCCGTGCCAGGCAGCCCGGCTGTGCCGGCGGACATGCGGGCCATCCATTACGCGGTAATGGGGGGAATGCAGCAAAAATGGCAGTGAGGGAAAGGAATACATCACTGGTAATTATCTCTAACCAGAAATCTCCACTGCTCCAAGCCCCATCATTCCAGCCCTATTCTAATAAAGTGACACCTTTTTAATTATGGTAAGGACAAATCTGAAATTCCGGTAAGTAATTAGCATACATAATTTGCCATCTCTGACACAATGTGACTTTATCACAGGCTACCTCGGTGCAAGGCAGAAGTGCAAGGCTGCTGTATATCCTGTTTTAATTTTAGAGAAACCCAAACTGTCCATTTATTTTTATTACAATGTATTTCTCCAGTAGCGGAGTGGACAGCGCCGAGAGTGCTCCGAGAGTGCAAATAAACAGCAGCAGCCTTGGAATCTTAAATTTAAGGGTTGTTTTCAAGAACAGGACACTTAATTTAACAATAAACTATGTTTTTATGTCCCTCCGCGACGCCCGCTGTTAGCAGAGCACAAGCTGGCTGGGCCCGTTTCGGGTGCGCGGGACCCGCTGGGCCGTTTAGTCGGTTTATTTTCAGTGGAAAGAAAATGCCCACCAAACCGGAAAACACTTTTGTGTTGCAATCAAATTATTTATTTGCCCTTCCACAGGCTGCCTCCAGTTTTACTATCGTTCTCCGTTCTCCCCGGCCATTTGCGTGTGTGCTCCAAGGGTGGTGCCTGGCTGTGGAAACGGGCAGAATATGAAAACCCGCAAACCGTGGCTATGTGAGATTTTCCTTACAGGATCGTAACCCTTTGCAGCAGCCGACGCATGATGTGGTAAGGTTCCTAGTTTCGCTGCAACTCCCAGGGCCAATATTCCTGCAGCTAATATATTTTTGAGAAATGTTTACTCTGGGAGAAATCATGAATATTTTAAATTTGAGCCCCGCTGCCCAGTTGCGATTAGTCAGATCAGCTGCGTGGTTTTGTTTCTCCTTGACGAGTGGGCGAGCGCTGCTACCCTGAGTGCTTGTTCATGAACAGGAGCGTTTGATGTCTGATGGACCAGGACGTGCAAAATGAACTCAGCGACTTGGGCACACTTCTGTAGCTGTTTGTAGGTGGCCCAGCGTGAACACCCGCCGTCCGCTGGAAGCTGCAGCCACCGAGACAAAGGGGCTCTGCAGATAATGGCCAGCAGAACGGGCTCTGCGTTCAGGGCGAGATGCGCCCTGCACTCCGCCAACACGCAGGCACGGCCGCTGCTGGTAACGCCGTGTTACACCACGGCTGCGACTATCCATCAGGATCCAGCAAAAAGAGCCATTTTGGTCTGGCAGCATCTGTTTGCGTTAGTTTGAAAGCCAGGATAAAACATTCCTCATAAATAATTAAGTCATCAGGGCACACACACGAGAGCGAATTGTCCTGCGGTGCGGCCCCGGGGGATGGCTGCTGCGAGGGCGAGGCGTCCCTGGCCGGGCCGCAGGGTGCCGGTGGGGGGGTCCCAGGGGTGCTGGGCCCTGGGACTGCTGGGGGACTGTGCCTGCACTCCTGGGCTTCAAGCGCGTCGACTTCAACAGCCCTTTGAGACCGGCTGGACATTTCTCATGAGTGGTTCTTCATTCACCTAACGAGCACTTTGGAGGCACACCAAAAAAAAGGTAAAAATCCCAGGATGGTAATCTGTGGGGAGGGGGTTACACCATGAGCCTTCGCCAAACCTGTCTTTCCTTGTCCGCACTAGCGAACGGGAGACGCATTAATAAGGCGGGGGAAGCAGGTTCCGTGGCAGCCCTCTCTGCTTGAGGAGGAGTGATTGCTGCGCAGATCGCTGGGAGGCAGGAGGATATAACCCTGATGTCTGCACCTCAGGACATGCCATTAAAAAGGCATCTGCACTGACACAGATCTGTTGTTTATCAATAACCTGACAAGCGTTTCCCCTGCGGCATGGAAACACCTACGCGACACGGCGGATAACCGATGGGAGCAGCCCTTGCCAGGCGCCCCGCCAGCGCGGTGGGAGACCTGCGGGCAGAGCGGCGGTGTGCTGAGCAGTGGTGTGCCGAGCGGCGGTGTGCCGAGCGGCGGTGTGCCGAGCAGTGGTGTGCCGCGATGCGGCGGGTGTGCCGAGCAGTGGTGTGCCGAGCAGTGGTGTCCCGAACAGTGGTGTGCTAAGCAGCCCCCACTCCCTGGGAGCTGCTGAGGTGGCGTGCCAACGAGCACAGCCGAAAGTGAACGGGGTAGGAGGGATGTAAAAAAATGCCCATGTTTGATCTTGACTATTTGCAGTTCAGTGCTTCTTTTAGGGAATTTTCTGGCATTTTATCACAGAATCAAAAAATCATAGAATCTTTAAGGTTGGAAGAGACCTCCAAGATCATCAGGTCTAAAGAGAACTTTTACGTGTAAAAACTGACCTGAATCAAAAGCAAAAGGTGATGAATTTATCAAACCCAAACACTGTCCGACTGACAAAAGCACCATTTTCTGTCTGGTTTGTCCTTTTTCTTCGTCCACCCCCAAAATCAATTTTTTATTTGACCCAAAGTGTTTTGTCCCAGCTTTCCACTTTTTCCAAACTGGAGGAGCTGTACGCTTTTGGACAGGCAGTGCGGGAAGAGGGGTCACCCAGGGCAGAACTTGCCCCATGTGTTCCCCAGTATCCCTCTGCCCTTCCCATGGGATGGGCTCCGTGGCAGGCCACGCTCACCATCCCGCTTCCTCCTGCCCCAATTCACCATCCTGCGGTGCAAAAATCCTCGGAGCAAGAACGACCGCTTCAAAGAGCCTGAAACATCGCTGCATCACGTCCCAGCACACCCCAGCCTCCACCCCGGTACAGCACAAACCCACCTGGAATTTCTCAGACGCACTTTGTGGGGGCTGTGTGTCCCCCATCCCTGCTGCTGGTGCCTCCGCCGCTCATCCTCTGCGTCCCGCCAGGGCTGGGGGGCACGGTGCTGTCTTCTGTCCAATACACAGATGAATCAGCCCTGCCTTAGAACCTCAAATCACATGTAGCTTTAGTTAATTAAATGTAAAATCATTGGAATAAAATTATCCTTTCATTAGAAATTAACTCACTGCTTAAGACTTCAATAATTACTTTTTTCTTCCCAAACCACATACAAAATGGTCAGTTAAACAGTATGTAAAAAAAAATAGTTTAATGACCACATAGCAATCAAGATTACTATTATTTAAGCACAAGCTATTAACATGTGCAATGAGGTATTAGCTAATAAATTATCTTTATAAAATTAAATTGTAATTTTATCACAAATTTTACAGAGGTTATGGTTTTTAATGGCAGTATTTAGTTGTGGCACCGAGCATGCCGCTTTCCTTCATTACTTCATTAACACTTTGCATTTATAGTCTTTCTTATTATTATTTTAATTTAGGAACTGGCTTAATTGATTTATTTCTTGTCTCCACGGGGAGCCACTTGGTCTCTGCTGTTGCACAAGGGCCAGGTCTCCACCAGCCTGGGTGTGCGGCACAGCGAGCGCGGGGACGGGGAACGTGCCCCTCGGACGTCCTCGCGCTGTGAGGCACCCGGAGCCGCTCGGACGGGTGCTGCAGCCACGGTGAGCGGCTCTCAGACGGGAGCACCCCGAGCCCAGCGCCCACAGGTCCTCAGCTCGCGCATCCCACCTGCAGCCTTTCACGCCTGTGTTTACGGAGGAAGGAGTCACCAGGAAAAGTTTCACGCCTTCTGGCAGCGTTTGAAAGTTGAATTGCACCTCGCAGCGCACCGCCGCGTGCCGGTGCAGTCGTGTTCCCCACCCCACGGCAGGTGCTCACGTGCGTTTGTGTGACATCAGGTGAGGCAGGAGGTGAGAAGTGTCCCGGCGGTGCAGGGCTCCCCCACCATCCCGGGCTCCCCGACTCCGCTTCCCGGTCTGAGCCGACCCTCCGCTCTGGTGCGGCAGGGCTGGGCGCGGCGCGGGGAGCGACGGCAGCTGCGGCGCACGCCAGTTGTAAACTTCCTGCGCGAGTTCCCTGCAGACAGATCTCCTTGAGACTCACCTCCATCTCCCGCTCAGGTCACAGGGAGATTTAGAGATGGGGAGCTGTAGTTAAGGTCCAGATCTGCTATCTGAACTTGAGTGATGGAGGACACATTCCCGGGACATGTTTATTGTCACCCGGCGGCCCGCAATCCCGCTCTCGCGGAGCCTCCTCCATTCCCCGTATAATTCATGGTCTGACTCTGTGCTGGAGTGACTGATAAGGCCTTCACGCCGGGCTTGCCGGCCACATGTCTCAAGGAGACTCCAGAGGAGCTTCGGCACAATATAAATGCGGCTCCGTGTCAGCCTCAAACCCCTGGAAAATTCCCCGTCTCGAGAGTGCGGCATTTTAAGTAATAAAACCATGGAGAGATTACAACAAAATGTGACAGGAATTTATGGCCCTCTGCATGAACCTTTTACCTTAAGATGGAACAAAGTTGAGGGAAAAAAATTGCGCGGTTCACTTGGGTAACCTTTCCAAGAGGCTCTCCTCGGCTCCCGGCCCCGTGTTCCTCTCGGCTGGTTTAACGGGGTGAGGCAGGGAGCTGGGAGCAGGCAGAGCACGGCGCTGGGGCTGCCTTCGCCCTCGCCGCTCCCTCCCGCTGGACGCACGAGGGCTGTGCCGCAGAACTGGGCACCGCCAGGCCCTGCCGACCCTTTGCGGCAGGAGGTGTGGGTTTTTAATGCCCGTGAAAGGGTCATGTGGCAGAGCTCAGCAGATTCCCGCTCTCCCCGATACTGGATTTACTGCCACTTTCAGCAATAAAGAGCGGAATTAATCCTGAGTTTACTAATCCAAAGAGTAAACAATATCCAGTGCAGACACTCGGGCAAGATAAATGCAGGGGAGTTAAAAGCAAACGGAGTGAAATCATTCTGCTCCAAGCTGAGGAGTCGCTTGAGGAGGACGAAGCCTCCACATACAGTAATATCAAATTGTTAATAAACGGTTCCAAAGTCTGTAATATTGGGAAGCTTTTCTTTCCAGTTCATCGCGACAGGGGATTTTACAGATGAGGCAGGCTTGGTGCCGGGCAGCGGTTCCGTGTCACGTGGTCTGTCGGTTACGGCAGCATCGGCCCGCAGGATGGATCGTAGCTGCTGATGCTGGTTTTAAGGCTTAGGAGACTAAGTGCCTGTTATTTATGTAAAGCGCTTAACTTTTTAAAATTCCCTGATATCGCCCATGGAAATAAAGAAATTCTAAGGCAGTTTCTCCTCAAATGTTCCAACGCTTTACTAATTATTTCTACCGTATTTGCAAAAACCAGGAAGATGCAGCAACCACCGCGGTGCCTCCGCTCTTGGATCGGGCGCCTGTCGTAAACAGCTCGTAAACAGCTCTGCAGCGGCGGGGCTGCGCACACTGCACCGTCGCTGGGTCATTCAGCGGTTTAAAGTGTTCGACCCCCACAAGGATCTCAATTATTGTTAATTCGTGGTTGTCCATTACAGAATTTTGCTGGAGCTGCCCAGCCCCTGCCCGCCGAGGGGCTGGGGCCGAGGACCGGTGAGCCCGTTGCTATTGCACGGAGCAGGGACCCAGTGCGTCGGGAAGAGCAGATGGGAACAGGAATGGGAACGGGAACGGGAACAAACCCTGTGAGGGGTCGCGGGCCCCAGACTGGGCTGAGCACATGGCCAGCGAGCGCTGCTCCGTTTGAGGGCTTCCAGGTGCCATGACAGTATTGCATTGCTCTCCAGGGAAATCCTGTCCATGCTGGAAAGAGCAGCACGAGATACTGCGTGTTATCTCCTGTCATTTTGTAAAACTTGGGGCCAAATCTCATAGGACAAATGAAAGTTAATGATGCCAAAGGGTGCGCCTCTCTGTTGCTTATTAATTGCCAAGCGCCGGAGCCATGCATGGCATTAGACAGCATCACAGCGAACGGGTAACCGCCCCCCGAGAGGAAAGGGGGGCACGCAGTCCCCTCAGGTGCACGTCCCCGAGTGCAATAAGGTAAAATAGTCCATGCTGCTAGTTTGCTAGTTCTGCAAAGGGAGAGCCCGTGCAATGGCTGGGCGTGGAGGTGCTTCCCGTCTCAGCCCTGGGAAACAGCCAAGGCTCCTCGGGAGCGCAGAGAGGACAGAACCGCTGCCTGTTAAATAAAGTGAGAACTTTCGTCTCCGTTGCAAAATAACCAACACCTTCAACAGCACCGCATTCCCGTACAGCATTTTTGTACGTATTTTATGTTATCTTGGGCCACTGCCCTGCTTGTTAAATAATTAAAAGCAGTGACTGTGTTATTTACTGTCCATTTAGTGCACCAGACCCATAGCTTCACTTTGATTTTTGGTCTGGAGGAGCTGTGACATGGCCCTGGAGAATACTTCCCAGTGTTAATTAGCGTGGCACCGTACAAACCAGCATCCTTTTTTTATTTGCAAGTCAGAAATAATATTTGTGTGTTAATTTTATTGGTTAATAAATTTTTAAAATACTAATTTATATTTTTGCAGACAGTGTTTTATAGCTTCCAGATATGGCAAAGTAAAGTCCGACCGGTGCCAGGGACTGTTCTCATAGCAGCACCTATGTGCCTTCTCTGTGTAAATCGACTGGAACTGGAGATTTTTTGCTGCCTGACCTACATCTATGCCCCTTTTTTCACAATCAGGATTGTAACCGACTTCTTTTTGAACTTGAAATGTTGCCATGTCCTGGCTCCGTCTGGGATGGAGTTCATTCCTACCAGAGCTGGGAGAGGAGCTGGAGCTGGTGGCCCCTGTGGCTGGCACACAGCTGGGACAGGTCACTGGTTACCCACCAGCTGGGACAGGTTACCCAAACTGGCCAGGGGCTGGGCCCTCCCACGTGACCCACGCCCAGGGTATAAAGTGGGGCTGGGGCAGGGGGGCCAGGTTTGGCTGCTGGGGAGTGAGCTGGGTGTTGGGATCCACCCTGAGCTGCTGTGCAGTGAGTGGCGTGCTGAGGTGGGCTCTGCTCTGGGGTTTGTTTGGTTGGCTTCCAGCTCTGTTTCATTTTCTTCTGTTGTTCTCTTATTTTTTTTTTTTTATCTCAACCCACAAGTTTTGCCTTCTTTTCTTTCCCAGTTCTCCTCCCATCGCACTGCAGGGTGGGACAGTGAGCGAGAGACTGCGTAGCCTGGTCCTGTGTGGGGCTAAACTGTGACATGGAAAGGGTGGGGAAAAAAATCCCGATGAATGAAAACTTCTTCTTACAGAGGAATGTTTTAATTTGTCATACTCATAGAAAAATAAGTTGGTTTGGTAAAGAAAAGAGTACAAATTATCAGCCCTTCAAAGCTTTCCCATTTAACCACTTTATTGCAATACAACTGCCCATAACATTTGCTTTTAGAGCCCATGATGCTGAGTGTAGTTATTACATTGCATACATAAAAGATGTTTACAATTTTTTATATATATGTAAAATGTTGATCCCCTGGGCCACATTGATTTGTGCTGGCTTCACGGCTGGGTTGGTGCGGGAATTTCCCAAAGAGATGTGATTAGGCTGCGGGGAACTTTCATTCTTTTTTTCCCTTTTTAATCTCTGCTTACCCGTTTAAAGGGCCTATCTCGTATTCCGTTTACATCCATGTTTCCAGGCGGAATTGGGGTGTTCTGAGCTTGAGAGCACACGGCACGCGCAGGCTTGCGTGCTTCATTTTCAAAGTGCATTCCGGCTGTGGATGAAGTTGGGCTGATTTATTAGTTTTTGTTTGTTTCTATAGCTGAAAACAGAATGGGGACAAATGCATTAATTAATGCCCTGCCTGCATGGGTGGGAACCAGGGCTCCAGTGCGGGGGCAGCTGTAGGCTGGCAGCGCCAGCAGTGACCTTCATGGCTCTTTGGGATTGTCTGTCTTCTCTTGTCCCAGAAGCTGCTCTGGGAACTGCTCGAGCTTCTCCCTTTGCCTTGACCGGACAGGAGCACCTCCAGCTGATGCCCATGGCCAACCTCAGCCCCGCAGCGGCGTGGGTCCGGCCGTGCCATGCTGGCGGGCAGAGAGCTCCCAGCTCCACGGGCGCAGCGCTGGGCAGAGGGGTCCCCCATGGCCCGTCCCCTGGCCGCCAGGTGCCTGAGGCTCTAAGCCTGCAGAGAATTCTGTGAGAAGCTTCCATTTTTGTAAACGGAGGCATAAGCCACTGAGAGGACAAATAATTTCCCAGTAATTTGTTTTATAATGAACAGCGGGTTGTAATTAAGATGGTATTCATTTAAAAGAAATTAACTGTTCTCCAACAGAGAAGAAAAAGTGTTTTATAGTTTCAATCTTCAAACTTTGACAAGCTAATCTTTAGAGTAAAATAATGATGGGGGAAAATGTTAGAGACTTCTCATAAAAGCTTATGGAAAAATGAGCAAACTCCAGGGAAGTGGAAAGTCTCCGAAGTTCAGATGGTGGGGCCGCAGAGCAGGGCTGGCCAGGCCTGGGCAGGGAGCGGATGCAGCCCCGGGAGCATCCTGCTCCTGGCCCGTCGTGGGGCTCAGCTCCATCCCAGCCGCATGGTTCTGTACCAGCTCTTCGGGGCTGGCACTGCGCGTGTGTATGTAAGAAAACAAATTTACGGTTTATTTACATAGCCAGCGTCTCATCCCAGAGCTGATTTGGGAGAAAAGGCTGTGTATTTAGATATTCACTGCATTTAAGAACAAAATCAATACAGCAGCAACATTTGCACTGTTTTTCCTTTCTGGAAGAAGAGCAGAGGGGTTTTATCTGTGTATTATACATTTTAAAAGGCTCTAAGTGTAATCCAGGATATTAGACACTATTCAGCTTTGCACAGGTACCTGGCAAAATGGTTTAAACATTTATTAAATATAGAATGATAAAATACCTTGAAGATCACATCCAATCAACACAGTTTCTGCTGTAGAAAATCATGTCTCATTAATCTGTTAGAATACTTTGAACCTACCAATATATAAATGGATAAAAGAGAATATCTTGACATATTTTTAGACTTTCAAAAGGCTTTTAATGAGGTCTTCCCACAGGATTTCTTAGGAAACAAGATAAAAACAGGGGTAAGCGATACAGTAGCATTATGAATCAATAAGATGGACTAAGGAAGGAAACGGAGAGCGGAGGATAGTCTTTTATTAATCAATGTGAAGGGTCACGAGCAGTGTGCTACATGGTTACGCACTCAGTCTAATGGCACTAATATATTAATTGCTGACCTGGAAAAGGAAGCAGTTGTATAGATTAGGTAAATTCAGAAAAGATGAAAGAAATTCAGAGAAATTTGGCCAAAGCAGAAGAATGAATGATGGGAATGCTGATGTTGGTAAATGGAACGCTCTAAAAACCAGAACTTCCCCAGCATGGAACTGGTTGACTTGGAAAGCTGGCCATTGCTGAGACATCGAACAACGAGTGTTCAAAGCGAAACAGCAAACGAGATGTGGGGCTCAGAGGAGTGGGAATGAGAAGAGCATAGAAAATAATGAAATAGCTGCCTGTGAGTCTCTGGTGTTCCTCTCTGGACCTGGTGGGCAGTGCGTGTCTCCAAAAGGTACTGCGGAGCTGGACCGAGCTTGGACAGCAAAGAGGGAGACAGCCTGGGGTGCTGGGACCTCTGTCTGAAGCGTGTGAAATGATGATGGGTGTTACTGGGACAGGCTAAAATGGGAGCTGCCCTGGCTCCTCTCCCCAGCGCGGGCGCGAGGGGACACTGATGGCGGTTCAAGGACAGAAATACAAAATACAAGGGATGACTCTCACATGAGGTGGAGAGGTGCTCCTTGCAGAGAGCACCACGAGAGACCCGAGTTAAGTACTGGTGGCCAAAACAAAGCTGTGGTGAGGGAAATCCCTGTAACTCTGCAGAACCCAGTGTTATCTGAGAGGAACTGCTTGGGGTTGGGGGAGGCTGTTGCGGCGATGCTTGAACACTGCAGCTCCCAGTATGCAAAACCATACACTACCAGTACAGACACCAGCACAGGCAATTTACCCCTGCATTTTAGGACTCTCAAAGCTTAGTGCTGCATGTTCAGCTTTCCAGATAGTTTCTCTTATTGCTGTTCGGGAAATCCATTCCAATTAGACACCAACGTTCGGGCAGCCAATCCAAGCCGCGGGATGCCGTGCGGAGCGGTGACGCAGCGTGGTCCCTGCAGGCACCGTCTCATGAGCACGGCTCACCTCCGCAGGCGTTCTCTGTAATCGTGCTTCTCTTGATGCTCCAGTTTCAGTGCCTTCAAATTAGATCTCAGCACTTTAAAAAGAGAAAAAAAAAAAAAAAGTAAAAGGAGGAAAATCAATGAGCTCTCAGTCAGTGCAAGCCCCAGTCCCACCTTGCCTGCCGCTTGCCCAGCACCAAGCCCAGCGCCCTGGCAGGGCCTCGCTGTGTTTGGAGAGCTCGGGCAGCTGATTGTCTCATTAAATATAAATGGGCTGGTGCTCTCTCAAAACTAGGAGAGTGTGGAAAGCCATTGTGAGGAGGATAATACCAGTGGTATTTAAAAATTAAAATCCACTGTAGCCAATCACAGCAGCAGCAGCGTTTGTCCTCTGGAGTCTGACTTTGATAGTTGTGCGTGGATGCTGTGAGCAGAGAGGCGACGCTCGCAGTGAAGCAATAACGTGACTGCTGCATTTCTTTTTACTTTATACACCACTGTATTGATTTTGTAGTTTATTTTTTCTTGGAGGAGAAACTAAGGTATTGCGATTTCATTTAGGTACTGCATTATAATTTCCCTGATGATTTTGTCAAACGTTCCTGAAGGAGAACACCTTCTCACAGTGAGCAGGATTCAAAGACACAGAGCTGACTAATCCATACCTAATTGGATGAAATCGTTATGCACTTTCTCTCCTTTTGGAGGTTTTTTCAGAGTTCCTGGTTCCTTAGGGATCCTAAAAGCCACTGAAGAGGTTATTATAGTATGTCCTCGGGGATGTTTAATACCCTAGCCCTGTTCAGACATGCAAATAATCTAATTCAAAAGCTTCCTAATTAGCAAGCCAGCTACAGCTCTGGATAAGGAGAGAGAGAGAGATATCTAAAAGGACTGTGCTTTTTGCTTTTATAGGCTGCTATTGTGCAAAAGGCAGCATAATGGATAAAAAGTAATTGTTCTGATTTTAATTGCAATCCACTATTTATAGTTTTGTTCTGTCATCTGAATAACGAGGGGATTTTGTTCACGCAGCTCGCACTAAACACGCTGCAACTTCCTTTACACGGAATGTGGCGTGCGCCTGGCGCTGCCTCTCAGAAATACAATCTCACATAGCAGAGATGGTCCAAGTAAAAGATGTTAAGCTCGTTAATGAATTAGCCATTTAATTGACATAATTAGGGATAATTATTTTCTTTTAATCTATTGCCAATTTTAGGACAATTAAACTAAACAATGGTGGAGCAGATCAGAGGGTCCTGTGCAATCCCAGTAAATGCTCCTGCCCTAAATAAAGCGTTATTAAATATCAGGGATGTGAAGGTGGATGAAGAGGAGGGCGGGCTCCTGGCTCACCTCCGTAGTCCTGCTGCAGCAACGCGGCAGCCCGTGACCCCCGCCTCTGCGGGTGAGAACCCCGATCACTGCGGTGGGCTTCTCCAGGGCTGCGTGGAGGTGGGACCGTCCCCACTGGGTGGGAGCTGCTGGGAGCAGACCTTCTGCCAGCTCCTCTTGATTCTGCTGCTGTGAGCTCTGCATCCAGGCTGGTGCTGCACTGGGGTGTGTTGCAAAGTCCAGTCAAAGGCTGTGTTTATAGAGACCGCGTCAGCAGGTGTAAAAGCACAGATACCTGTACTCTGCGTGAATGAAATGCAGTGAAAACTAAATACAAGGCTGATGCTGACCCTGTATCTGTGTAGAGCAGCCATGTCTGCAGTGTGGGAGCATCACAAAGGCCCCATGAGCAGCTGCAGCTCTGCCCTGGGAGGGTCTCACCTCTGCGGTGTGGGAGCGGGACCCCCACCCTGTGCCCTGGGCTGCTGCAGGAGGAGGAGAGGCTTCAGGTGCCACCTGTGCCTGGGGAGCAGGGAAGTAGAGGGTCTTCAGCGAGGAGACAGTGCTGAGCACAGAGCAGCACAAGGGGAGAGGCTGGCCCTGGTTTCACACTGCCTGGTGCCACTGCACGGGTGTCCCGGCGGCTGCCCAGCGCCCATGCAGCGTGGGCTGCCCCTGCCCTCCACCTGCCTTGGCCAGCTGGGCTCCATGGGCCTTCTGCAGGCTGGAACAGTAATGTCTGAATAACTCTAATGGCCAAAAACTTACTGGTTTTTTGAATAGTGGACTGCATTAGGCAACTTACCTGTAGGTCCAGCTACAAGATCTGTCTATAAAGTGTCTAGAGTTCAGTGGCTGCCATTTTCCTCCAGTGCTTTCTCAGAAGCATCCTAAGTGACAAAAAAAGAAAAGGTTAAAAAAAAAAGTTTTAAAGCCTGCACCTACTCCTCTGCCTGATAAACCTCAAGTGCTAGGGCTTCTTAAAGCCGCCTTCTGTCGCAGCAGTCAGGGTGTGCAGTCAAAGGACTGGAAGGGCACCGTGTGCCACAGCGGCCACCCCAGCGGGAAAGGCTGTGACGGGGGACGGAGCAGGGGACAGGATCCACTGGCCTGGCTCCAGCATGGACAGATTTGTCGGTTATCCACTGCTGCATTTCACATCCTGTGTTTTTGTGCTGACCTCCGGCTCCCTGTGCGCTGCAGGACCACTCCTGACCTTTCTGTCCCATCCCTCCCAAGCCCGCTGTCACCAGTGGCTCTGGGAGGGTGGGCAGCACGGCACCCACCTCCCTCACTTGCACACCACGCACCCCAAACTCCACATGTTTGTAGGCAGCAATGCTGAGAGACAGTGATTTTTGGCCAAGCACTGGGTTTTGCCACGCCTGTCCCTCCAAGTGACGTGCATGCTGCTGCACGTGGCACTGCTAGTCAGTTTGTTATCCGATTAGATTCCCACACAGCACCTGCTCAATTGGAGCCTCATGTGCTAGCAATTAATGTGTTATGCCCTGATTAATTAGCAGGGTTAATTATGATTGCTGTTGCTTAAACCTATGTAGAGAGAGATGGCATCATGTTGCTGTGGCTTGCAGTGCTGAGGATGCGCCCCTGGGAACTGGGACCGGCGCATGTGAGCAGCTGGCTGTCCCCGCGGGACACGCTCGCTTGTTCCTGCGGTCCCGTAAGCCTGGGAGTCGTGTCCCTGTTTGCTCCCATTAGAGCTTCTTAAAGGGGGTGGCACCTCCCAGCAACTCGGTGATGAAGATAAACTCAACCAGTTGATCCCACAGGCACTGACGGGACTGCGGCCTCCTGTGTATTTGCCCTCATTTTATCCCGTGTAACTTTAAAGTGGGTTATTTATGAGGTCAGAGTGCCATCACCAAACTGGTCCCAGCCCCTTGACAGACACGCTGGGCTTTCACCGTGTTGAGGAGTTTCTGGGCAGTGCTCGTGGGCACGGCACCAGTGCCTGCACCTCAGAGCCACAGCCGGGTGCCGCTTTGGCTGCGAGCAGAGGGCGCTGGGCAAGGGCCGAGTGGCCACGAGGCCCTGGGGCACCCGGGGAGGAACCGCTCGCCTCCACGGTCACAGAAGCTGGGTGAGAACAGCAGGGCAGGCTCCAATCCTGCACGCTGCTGAGCATCACCAGTTTCCCTTTAAGCTTTTGGCTTGTCTGTGTGTGAAATAGTGAGAGTTGGGGCCTTTTTGGCAGTTGTGAGTGAGAGATGACCACCCTTCTCATTGACTTATCCTTTTGAAGCTATCATCACTCATTTCTCTTGGGAAGAGAGTGTGAGGCGCTGGTAAATAATATAGGGCTGTGTATTTCTTTATCTCCCATAGTGTGTTGTCTCCTACATGCTGTTCTGTTCTAACAACATCCATCAAGGCAAGTGCATACCTGAGAGCAGCCTCCCTCAAACCTCGGAAATCTTTTGCTGAGGTCACAAACTGTACAGAGGAGACAAAGAAGAAACAAGGAGGAAATTGCACAAACAATTAAAGGGTTTTTTTTTCCTGGAGACAGAGGATTCCCCTTGTCTGCACAAGGCAAGCACCAAAATAAGAATGCCACATCTCAAACACGAGGCAATCTATTATTCTCCGAGCAGTAACATGATACATTATCAGCCACCTTATCCTAGCAAAATGTATCATTACCTGCACTTTCTGCACTTTCCAGATCAATCCACTTTAAAAATGTAGTAATATAGAAGGGTATTAGGTACTAGAAAACTCATTATGAAAATGGCGCACTCAAATTCTTTAAAGGTGATATTTCATAAAATATACTATGCCTAGCTCTTGGCTCAATCATTCTTTTTAATAGCTCCATAGCAGCCAGAAAATAAAGTATTCATGAAGATTGAAGAAGATGATCCCATGAACTTCAATTTAATTGGTGCAAATTAAAACGATCCATCTTTTCACGCTGCCCGTCTATCTCCAATCATCAGTGCACCGCACGTCCAGCACCCTGATTACAATTATCTTTTAATAGGAAAACTTGTCACTTTTTGTGTGATTTACATAAGCTTGCACAAACTTACTGGTATCATTTAGGGTTGGAATGTGTGAATTTTTTTTTTTTTTTTTTTCATTCCAACCCCCTGATGGAGCTGGGGGTGGGGGGGCCCAGAGGTGAGGTGAGCTCTTGGCAGGGGGCTCATTTACTGCACTTAAAGCCTGGACTCGTCGAAGAAGAATGCCAGGGAGCAGCCTTCAATACATCTTCATCCACCAGGCCTCCCCCCAAAGAAGTGCTAATGCAGCCGCATTTCATGGTGTCTTTGCAATGACCATTGCAATTACAATACAAAAACCTAGATGACATTTTGACTTTTAATTAGGAGGGAAATGATGCTGGGCCCCGCTGATGGCTCACTCTCTCCCTCCAACTGCTCCTTGCACTCCGGCCCGAGAAGGTACCCTGCAGGGTTTAATAAGCCATCAAATCATAGTGGTATGGGACGTATTCTCAAGAGTTCAAATAAAATTACCATAAAAGTGTGTTTACTGTGCCCGACCTGGTGTCTGGGATCCGGCTGAGGGCCCTCCAGCCGGGAGCAGCAAAAGGACCCGCAGTATTAATTATTGTTACTATCATTATTACTATTTTCTTTGTGATGGCAACAATCCAACAGCGAGGACGCTGCAGAATGATTCATTGCCTGAAGCCATTTCTGTATAATCTGTTTCAGTTTTGTTCCCTTATCTTTGAAAGGCAACCGTCCTTATCACAGATGGCTTCCACGCCTGAAGATGATGAGACATTTAGCTCTGAGGCTGGGTTTGTCTATGTGTTGAAATAATTAGCAATGCTTAGCTTTTGTCCGTGCGTTCCCTGATAACATTAACCCCAACGAGAGGTAGGCAACCCGCCGAACAACAAACACAACCTGTGCGCTCTTTGTGATCTCACTGGACCCACTCGCAGCTCTACGGCGGCACGTGGACGGTTCCTAACAAGCCTTCATCTCCAGCTTCCTCTCCTCCGCAGCGACGGAGAGCGGCTGCGAGCGCCTTGCTGCGGCGCACACCGAGGTCCCTGCAGAGGTTAGCAATGCCGATATTAAACTTTTTAGCACATCCACTGCAAAGCAATTTTGAGGACTTCTTTGCTGGTGGAGTTCAAATGAAACTCGCAGCCGATCTCATTAAGCACTTGTCTCATTTTGGTGCATGAATATTAAATAGGAGCGTGCGTGAGCAGGACGCTACCAAAAGGAACATTTTTCCTCTCAGCTCAGTGCAGCTGCCGGTGCCCTGGGCTGGTGTTGGGGGGCAGGGTCCTGCCTGCTGTGGTGTGGGGCAAAGGGGTCCCAGAGCTGCTGTCCTTTCTTCCGAAAGGCGGGTGTCCTGTGCCCCCACGTACGGGCAGAGGAGGAGGGTGGGCAGTGTGAGGGCTGGGGTGAAGCTGCGGCAGGGCTGAAGGGATTTTGGGAGAAGACACCCCGCTGCCTCTTCCCCGCAGTTGTGCACCAGGCTGCGGGTCTGAGGGTGAGGGCAGGGGGTGGTGGCAGGGGGTGCAGCCCGGCTCCCCTCCTGCCCACACCCCAGTCAGCGGCTCCCCTGGCCGAGCGCCCCTCCGGACACTGCTCCCCGCAGCTCTCCCCATCAGTCTTTTGTCACAGCAAACAACGCTGGTCGCGGTGACCCAAATAAACTCCAGTCCACTTGATCTATCAGGGAAACGCATGGCTCTGACCTGCCATAAATCCCCGGGGCGGCGGGAGACGCAGCCTGCACCTACTGCCTCTCGCCCCGGCCTGCCGCCCACCTGCGCGCTCCCCGGTAAGCAGGTAATCATGAGCTGCCACAGAAAGGTGACCCATTACCGTGATGGATTTGGTGTGAAAAACAAATGGACTGAGACCTGCGGACTGCTGTCCTTACTGCACCTTGGCCTTTTGTTCTGTCATATCAATATCCGCACGGGGCCTCATTACACGCCGCTCCCGCGCCGTGACGGGAGCATGGGGTCAGTGCCATGCACCGCGCTCGGCTGCGCTGGCAAACCTCACCCTGGGGCGTGGGGCCCGCTGCTCTGCCCGGCACTGCTGGAGCCCCTCAGCCCCACGCTGCCGGGGTGGGGGGCCGCAGGGTCCCGCAGCACGCTCCTGTCCGTGCTGTCCCTGCAGCCCTCCCGCAGCCTGCACCTCCAGCACGGTTGCCTCTCCCCCATTCACATGTGCAAGGTCAGCGTGGGCATCGCATCTGCTGAGTAAATCTGGGGATGTGATCCATTTTTATTCTGTTTTCTTTCCTCTCTGGGGCCCCTGAGCACGGGTGGCAGGCGGGGTGCAGGATGGTTCGCCCGGGAGCTCACCATGCCGCACACAAAGCCAAGCTCGGTGCTATTTGCTCAACATGGAAGACGAGAAGTTAAAAAAAGGGAAATGTTTTACACCATATGCCAGCCCACTAATATAAACAATGGAATAATAGGTCAGCGAGATATTTAAGTGCTGCTGAGCAGACTCGCTCTTTCCTCTCCTGGGGAGGCTCGGTCTCCTCGTTGGTGAGTGGGCTCAGTCTCACCACCACTCGCCGAACGAGCTGCCGGAGCTGAACTGTACCCCGAAGGTGGCACAGCCACCGTGCCCCAGGATCCCAACACAGCTGAAAGAGCCCGAAGCCTTGCCGGGGAGCGAGAGGTGTGAGGAGGAGGAGGAGGAGGGAGAGCTGGCGGAGCTGACCTTGAGGCTGCCTGGGACTGACCCTGAGGCAGCGAGATTCTCCATTCTGTTCACGGGCACTGTCATCTCTCACCTTGCAGAGCGCGCTCTCCTTGCCCATTTATCATCACAAATGTTTCTATTTAGGCTTATTTGTTTGTACAGTTAAGCCCTGTTACATTTACACCAAGAAGAAGGACAAATTGTGATTTTATCCAATGTTAGATCATATCGCTCCTTGCTACAACATTCACAGCATTAATAAGGATAAAGGGAGACTTTGGAGAAATCCAATAATACAGCACATGTGATAACGGGCCAGCGAAAGGGCTCTGGGGAGGGGGTGCAATTCCACAACGGCGGCTCCGCCGCAGATACTCCCTTTGTGCACACCTTGCTTTGTCTGGCCGGGCAGGGATTGCTGAACCGGCTGAACGCAGCTAACGCAATTCCAGCGACGAGGTCCTGCTCGTTAATGAGCATTATTCTGCCTGCTGGAACCCTTCGTTTCCTGAAAAATACCTTCCTCATACACAAAGTGCTGGATGCCTGTAAGGTTCCCAGCTCTTCCCACCAGCACTCGCCAGGTACAGAAATGTGCTTTTTAAATAAAGACAGAAGTGATGGCAGAAACATGTCGAAACAATGGCGAGTCTGGGAAAACAGCACAGGAAGACAGAGAGCAGAACTCAGAAAGCAGGCTGGCACGTGAGGACACAAAGCCATCACTGAGCTGGCGAGAGCGACTCTGAGGCAGGACCCCAGCAAGAGGCGCTGCCCTGAGCCCCAGACGTCCCCCGGGACCCCGCAGCGCTCACCGCACCAGCTTGGCGTAGTTGGGACACCTTTACCAGCACCTTTGTGCTCCGAGCTGTCCGGCTGCAACCCGCCCTTGGCCCTGGAAAATGCGTTGCCCTACCGTCCTCCTGTCAGGAGCAGCACGTGTTGGACACCAGAGCCCACTTGCACGCCAGCCCAAACTCTATAAATGCACCATCTAATGCCACAGTTTCCTCAGGGACTGGCACCTATTGTCCAGTGGAAAGTCCACAGTGGATGCAAATCTATAAGAAAAAAATCCCTTCCCTAGTCCTGTGCTGCAAGAAGTACTTGCTCTGCTGGTGTCGGGCCCAGGGAAGCAGTCGGGGCCGTGCTGTGGGCTTCCTCCCGCCGCCCCCTCGGCAAAGCGCTCCCGGCAGTGGCAGGCAGGGGGGCGGCAGCCCCGGGGTCCCGTCTGCGGGCGGCTGTGCCTGAGCGCGCTGCCCCGGCTGTGCCTGCGCGCTTTGGCCGGGGAGCTCCTGCCTCAAACCACTCATCATTTATGTTATCCTTACAGGCGAGGGCACGGACCTTCAATCATTCTTCCTAGTTAGACACAATCATCAGCCAGATTTGTCTTGTTTAGCTGAAATACATACACAGTAACTACACAGCCTGGGAGACAGGCGGTGGATGTTCTGCTGATCCTTCACGCCGAGCGCTCCCGGCCCCTGCCTGCGTTTGAAAGGGCCAGGTTTGGCTCACAGTTCTGCTCCCTCTGCAGCAACGCGCTTTCTGAGAACGCGACTGCTGCCTCGGAGCAGCTCCAGCCATTTCCAGGAGCAGAAGACTCTGCCAGCCCTCTGGCAGGGCGCGGGCCAAGCAGACTTTGCTGGCATCTCTTCCAAACCAATCATTCTTTCATTAGGATTTTCAACCAGCACCCACCTGTCCTGCACAGGGCGAGCGATGCTCTACAGATCACCAGGGCCAGTGGCCGCGGGGACACGTGGTACCTGGCAGCCCACCTGGAGCTGCGGGACGGGGTGGGTGATGCCTCGCTGCCGAGGGACCCCGGTGCTCCGGACACCCCTTGGCCACAGCCACGTCCCGCTCACTGCCAGCACTTGCTCCATCGATCCGTTCTCAGCCCTGCTCCTGGTCGGGACGGGCTGTCCAGAGCCAGCCTTACGGGAACAGCCGTACCCCGGCGCGCAGGTGCGGTGAGCACAGCCCCTGCGGGCAGCGAGGGCCGTCAGACAGCTACGGCCTCCTTCTCACTCCACATGTATTTCCTACTTTTTTTATGATCAGCTAAAGATTTCTTTTGCATCTGCCAAGGAACTATTTTCACGAATAAGTATGTAAATCCTCTGTAAATGTATGCTAATTACTTATTTTAATTACAATGTAAATAAGTAATTACTGAATAATTTTAAAGTATTTACATGGGGGTTGTGTGATTTAAAAGCTAACTTGTTGGAAGTGTAAAAACTATAAATTTTACAGTAATTATACCACAATTTATACACTGTGGCCAAACACAATTTCCATGTGCTTCATAAGAGATAAATAAATACGTAATTCCCCAGTAATTACTGCATAGTAACAAAACTATCGCATGTTTGTTTTTTCCCCGTTAAGTGAAAAATGCCCATACAGTAAGGCAAATTCAAGTTGAGATTTTTCACAAAGATAATAAACATTCACCCATCCGATCCTGAGGAAGTTCTTAAGGGGAAGAAGAAAGGAAAATTCTGAAAGAGGTTTCCAGAGAGGGGGTCAGTATAGAAGGAGGGAAAACGACATTGGGGAAACCCAGGGGAGAGCCTGCTGCCGCACCCTCGCCCCTTCCCCGATCGCTCGGGGCCCGCAGTGCTGGTGGCTCTGGCTGTGCCGGGCGTTCTGGAGGGTCTGCTGGGTCGGTGCTGTGCCAAGGCTGCCGGACGTTCTGCCGGGTCTGGTGGGTCTGTGCCAAGGCTGCTGGACGCGGGTCTCCAGGGACCCTCCCCGGCCCCAGCTCTCTCGCTGCTGTTTGCTGCAGCCGCTGATGCGGGAGCAGAGCTCGGCAGGAAATTGGCAATCAAAAGGTGAGTATATAAACAGTTAAATTATATTTCCTGTGGGGTATTTTTTATTAATTTCATTGCAATAATATGTTAAACACCAGCACTGTGAAAATTAGTGTTAATGAACATTAAATGTGTTGGACAATTTAAATGGTGTGTATATATCACCTCTCCTGTTATTGGGATTGGCCCGGTGGTAATATCCTTTTATCGATCCTCTGCCTTTCTCCTTGTCTCTGTCCCTGTGGAAGTGCCCATGAAGGACACGGTACGCACACAGCTATCAGGGACATAATCTTTTAGCACTTTAATAACACAGCGAGCAGCCGTCGCCTACCAGCCCTTAATAACTGTCTCCGTCAGCTCTTTAGAATTTGCAGATTACAGAGTCCTTCTAAATCTTCCCTGAAAAGGCCAAGCGCGTTAACGAGCCTACCTGGGCCGTGGCTGCTGGCGCGCTCCTCCCTCCCCCCGGCAGGATCTCTGCACCCCCTCCTCCCTGAAATAGCTGTTGTACGGCCTATTTAGAGCCAGGAAAGTGCAGGGATCTATATATAGATTTTGTATTCCAGCTTGCAGTGCGCTGCTTTGTGCCCATGCGTGCGGCTGCCTCTGCGAGCCGCCGTTAACGAGGTTTGCACCGCCACACAGATTCGAAGGAACGGGTGTGGGCGGGAGGCTGGCCACCGCCGCTCATTAGGGCACAAGACGGATTTCTCTGTGGCATGTGTGCACGTGCACGGGGCTGCTTTGGCGCTGCTCGGCTCGCCTGCGACTGCCACAGAGGCGATGCGGGAGCCTGCACGCACGCAAACCTGCGCCAGGGCCTCTCCCCTCTCACCCAGCAGCTTTGGCTGCATCCGGATGCTCCATCCAGAAAAGATGCACGCCGTTGCTGTTGCTGCAGTTACCGCATCAGGAGCGCTTTACTGTTCTGCAGCGCTGGAGTTCAGGCTGCCCGTTCACCCCGGGGTCCCCACGTCCTGCGCGGTGCCATACAGTCGCGTCTGCATGTTCACGTCACCCGCATTTTATATGGAACTAGAGCCTCGCTGCTCAGAGGGCTCCTTCTCAGCGGCTCTGTAGCTGGACAAATATTTCCTTTTCAGCCAGCAGGCAATGGGTGACCCCAGATCACATAAACCCGGCACTGGAAGCAGAATTATTAATTTCCTCATCGCGTTTTCCCGATGCTCAGCAGTACAATGTGAGTGCTGCACACACGCAAATTAAACTCTCCTGCGCAGTACCGCTGTACGGTGACGTGCTGATGTTATCCCCACTGGGGAGCCAGGATATTTTTATGCCTCGGCACTCATCTTACGTCTAAGTTTTGCTAATAACTAGATTTGTGCAGTTGCACAGCTTTAAAAGAGCAGGTTAAGGGGAAATTGGTACATGTTCAGTAACTCTGAGTACCTGGGTTAAGATGCGTTTTTTCCTCCCAGCACACTTAGCATTTCCATAGCCTTGCACGTGTTCCAAGCATGAGCCCCACTTGGTTGCATTCCTGGTGGGATTATATTGCTATTCCAAAGGATTTTTTAAAATTAATGACAAAATGGCTGTGAGATCTGTGGGATGTGAGCAAGCCTACACACACCAAAACCTCTCCACTGCTGGAACTGGTTTTATTGCAAAACTGACTCCAGTGTGAGCAAAGCCAGCGCTCCAGAGCAGTGTCCTTTCACTGAACTACAGCAGATTTTCAAAGAATTTGGGAAATGTCCTTTCTGAGGATGGAGTAGAGACAATTTCAAGCCTTTGGTCTGGAGTAGAACGGAGCTCAAGTTTTTTGAGTAAGTGGTTATAAAAACTGTTAACATAACAGCGTATCTTTGCTCCAAGCCTGTCCTCAGATACGAAATTCCTCAAATTACCTCTGTGGCTCTTGGAGCACTATCTACTTGTTCCTGACTGCGTACAGAGCTTACGTGGGGGGCAGCTTCACCAGATCCTGCCCAGGAGGGGCAGCCGGCACCGGGGCCGCTGTCCGCGGGCGCAGTGCTCTGCAGCGAGTGCCTGACAGCGCAGGCTGCTCTTTTAATTGTATTTTTTCTAAATTTCTGCTTTATAAAGAACTCAATTTGTTTTATTGTTTGAGATTCATATCCAACATTGCAGAGTAAATTTAATACACAGTGGTTACACTTTAAAGTGTTTTAGTTAATAAAATGCATAAAAATAAATAGGAAAATCAATGCTTTTGTTAATATTCTGTCATTTTTACACGTTTTGAAATTCATAGCAGCTCTAAAAGCACACCACAAGTGTAGTGGGCTCTGGTCTGGTAAATAGCTGAAATTGCTGAGCAGACAAAAATATTCATCAGAAGCTGGGTTAGAAAGTTTAAGCCTCCATGTTTTGAGATCCCCAGATTTGCCTGGGCGAGCGGGGGCTCGGGGCTCCAGCTGCCCCCAGCACCCTCCCGGAACGAGCCAGGTGCGTGGCTGGGCTGCCCACGGGTGCCCCAACGCCCCTTCCCAAGGCAGCGCTTGGTCACGCAGCCCCGAGGTCATGGTGATGGCCTCTAACACCTCCTCCAGCGCCCGGGCACTGCGGCGCCAGAGCAGCTGGCGGCTGAGCTCCTGGCCTGGGTATGGGACACAGCCCTGCACTCATTTAGACTCAAGGATTTCCGCAGCACATTCCGGTCGTGTAATTGCTTTGCCGGGCTGTCCCGTGAGACGCAGTATGGAGGCACCAAACTGCAATCTATAACCCTGCTATAACATTCAGATGCTTATTATTATGTTGGGCCTCTGTCTTGGGCAAAAAATGGAATTTTTGGTGGCGTTAGCCTTGTTGTAGGTTTGCAATTTGACATTTCCTCTGTCCACAAAGGGGAAAATAAAATTCCGTCAGAATAGTACAGGGACGATTAAAAGTGAATAAACCAGAGAATTTCAAACTTGGCTCGTGGAAATCTACCCTGCACATGGCTAAGATTCCCCCTCTAGAAAAATAACCGTGTGAATTCAGGCAATTAGAGAGGTAAATATCCTCCCACGGTACGCAAACAAAAAGATCCACAATGAGACAGAAAGCTGAAGTCGGAAATCCCATTTTCTTTGTGACTTTTAAACCGCACAGTGTTAACAGCCACATGGAAAATCTTTCTCATTAACACCTAGGGCTCCAGGGAAATGTTGTCGGCGAACGCCTTATTGCATATAACCCCAAACCCTTTAGGACCTTGAGACGCTCAGCCGAACTGGAGTAATGACCTGGAAATAGTCCTCTGGGCCTGCTGCAATAATGATGTGGCTGGCTGTATTTTTTTAATATGAGGAAAGAGATTAAAGAAAATAACAGCCCTGCTTGACTCGTTCATTATTACCGAGGTGAAGTGACCACTAAGAAATGATGACAGAAACCTTGCTCACCAGTCACCGGGACCCAAACGGGGCTGCGACGGTTTCAGACGCTGCCTGCCTGAAGGCAGCGTAATAAATTCAGACATTATCTGATATGGATGTATCATAATGAAAAATAAATTTGCAAAACAGTCTGATATGAGTTAATCCATAAAGTATTTTATTACTTCATTTTCTTACATTGAATCCATCATGCATTTTTCTGGCAGCACATTTTTAATTACTTTTAATTTAAATATATGCATCCGCTGCTCAGATTGGTTTTGACACTGGTAAATGTAAAAAAAAAAAAAAGAAAAAAGCGCCATTATTGTCCCTCTCCACCCCCCGCTCTCCCGCGTTCCCTCCCATGCAGGCAGCGTGCTGCGGCAGCCCAGCCCTGGCACAGGGAGGCTCGGCTGGTGAGGATCCGGCCCCGAGCCCCAGCGAGGCTGGCAGAGGCGGCACTGGGTGCCCAGAGCGCCTTCCCCACGGCTGCCATCTTGCTTAGGGCCTACAGAAACGCCTCATCCTGCAAACCGGCTCCCACACATGGTTCCTCCGCACCGAAGGGGCTGCTGCATCCCCAGCCGCACCCGGATCCCGGGAGCTCCAGCACCACGGCCTCGGCGCTGGGCGAGGGTTAAGGGACGGAACAACCGCGCTGGGCGCATCCATTACTACTGATGCAAAAATGACCACTAAGGAATTGTGACAGGGACCCTGCTCATTTGTGGCTGGGACAAAGCGCAGCTGCCCGGGGCTGCCTAATGAAATCTGAAACCATCACGTTTATTTGTCATATGGGCGTAACACGTTTGCTGAGCACTCTAATAAACGCAATAATCCAAATATTCCTCCAGTTCTTTTGGAAGAAATACATGTATTGCCTGTGAAGCCCCCTAATAACGTTTTGTCATCATTTCCCCACCTGCTGCTCTCCCTCACCATGCTGGCAGAGGTTGGTTGCCACCAAAAGTTGAAGCCCAAACTCTCTGTCAGCGGAGGGGCTGAGCCGGGAGTGGTTCCTGGAGCGGCACTACCAGCTGACACAAAGCTTTATCCACACGCGCTGGCCCAAAATAAAACCTGAGCGTTTCCATTTCTTGCAGATCCAGCGGGATTCACATTTTGTGCCCCCGGCAGTGAATGGGGAGCAGGGTGCTGTGTGCCAGGGCGGGAGCCCCTGACAAGCCCCTGTGGAAGGTGAGAGCCTGTCATGGCCCCGGTGATGCTCCGGGTCTCACTGATGCCAGCAACAGCCATGAGTGCCATTGCCCACGGGATATCTGCCATGCCGTGCCGTGCCATCCTATCTGCCTGTGGGAGACCACAAATGCCAGGGGCTGTGCAGTGCTCCGGCGGTGCCACCCCATGCTGTGCCGTGCCATGCCACTCCGTGCTGTGCCACGCCATGCCGTGCCACACCAGCTGCTCATCCTGTCCGCGCTGCAGGCTGTGCCAGGCTCTGGCTCCTGCCTGTGCCCCTGCCTTTCCTGGCTGATTAGCCGTGACCCGGCGCAGGGAGCACGCGCTGCATCTGGCCCAGGCCGCTGTAAACAATTAAGCCATGTTTGATGCCAGCTGTTCACGTACAATTGCGGAGCGGCGCTCAGAAGATCTCCGGAGGGGCCGTGTGAGGCCAGCGGGTCATCGCCAGCCGCTGCCGGAGCTGCAGCAGGGACATGGGGCTGAGGCTGTCCTGCATCCAGCCCACGGCACCGGGACACCTCGGCTGTGTCAGGGCCTCACGGCGCCCGGGCGCCTGGCGAGGTCCCGGGGTGCATGGCTGCAACCATGCGCTGCTGTGTGGCACCAGCTCGCTCTGGCACATCAGGGGTAGCTGAGCATCAGCTGCCAGCAAACACAGGGGTCTGTGAGCCAGAGAGGGGCCTTTGGTACCTCTGGTGCTGACCCAGCTGCAATGTATGCCAAAATTCAACCATCTCCTGTAGTCCCTTCCATGACCGGACATTTTTCCTGCACCCACTGTGCCGGGGCCGGCAGCGCCGGTGGCAGCAGGAGGCAGGCCCGTGTGTTAGCAGAGTGTGCACTCGCATTTCACACATCACCATACCAAACAGGACTTTGATGTGCTGAGCAAATATTGAATTTTATTGGTTTAATTTAATTAAAATTTATTAACCTTTTATTAAACATAAACCCCCATTAAAATTCTCATTCCTGTCTCCAACAACAGCACGGCCATATTCTCATTTCCAAGCTCATTAAATATCACCCAAAGAGCGCCCATTCCTTGAGCACTGATTGTTGATAAACTACAATATCAACCCCAGCATGTCCCAGAGACTTCGGCAAGACGACGAAATGAAATCCAAACATGAGCCCTGGTGCTGTTGTTTGGAGAGGAATCCTAGAAGAGAAACAAAGGGCCGGCCCGGGCCCCTGCTGCGGCACAGGGACATGTGCTCCTGCAGCCAGGTTCTGGGACGCCGTCCAGAAACGGCACCACCTTCTGCAGGGTGGCATGGGGCTCGGCAGCACCGACTCGATTTAAGACACGGCTGCCATGGTGCCAGGAGCTGCTTGGTCCCCTCCCAATGCATGATACATCTCTGCTCTACACCTTCTGCCTCTGCCCCAGGGATCGGCGAGGGGACCCGCAAGCCCTGGGTCCAAAGCCGGTGGAGCCCTGCTAACCGCAGCACCGCAGCAGTCCTCGGGGGAACCCAGCCCTCATGCTCGCGCTGAAACGCTCAACGGGCAAGGCAGTCTGGGCAATGCTCATCTCAGCGCTGGCAAGAACCTAAGGGTGGCTGCTCGGGGGGCGAGGTGAAGAGGCCAAGCTGGTCGAAGGGGGAGGCCGGGTGGCAGCCGCAGGCAGGATCGGTCCCGGCAGCGCAGAGCCTGGAAGGGGCCAGGCCGATGAGCATGGGGGCACACTGCTCTGCAAAAGGAGCTCTGCAGCGACTTTGCTGAGTTACTCATGGACCAACGTCCCCGTCACACAGATACTGTTTTATTTGAGAGCGGATGAAGCACAGAGCCTGACGCTCTCTGGCAGCTGTTGAGGTTAATCCTGGGGACCAGGGATCACTCCAGCCTGCGAAATAAAAAGCAGGGGAAGTCCCATTTAGGGGCTGTGTGCTTTCTGCCATGCAGGGTCAGCCACAACCAACCGTCCCCATGGCCACGTACAGCCCCGCGCCCGCAGCTGCTGGGAGCGAGGACAGCTCTGCTCCGGGTGTCCGGAGTGAAACCCAGCGGTTGTCCTTGACTCTGTCAGGGCTCCCTGATGTCTCTGCTCCTTTTGGTCCTTCTGCAGGAGCATCCTCTCCCCACCGCACACGGTCCAACCGCAGCCAGTGACACCTCGGGGCGTCATCAGCGCCTCTGCTCTCACGCAAGAGAAGCTCGACACTACTGCTGCTCCGGAGCACGGCAGAGACACCGCTGCACCCAGCGGAGAGCAGGCCCAGCCCGGGACGCCCCAGCACCCCTCCTGGCTTGACCCCCCCTTTGCTCGATGAGCAAAGACAGAGCTGTTCCTCCACAAGCCTGGGGAGCAGCACTCCAGCAGGAACAGGGGCAGGGGGCTGTGGGTCAAATGGCTGGAGCCCTGATGAATATGGAGCAGTGCGGAGCAGGTAATTGATTCCAGGGAAGTGGGAGAGGGGCAAGCCGTGACAGAGGTCAGCGGGGCTCAGGGATCTGTCAGAAAGGGCAGCAACCGCATCTCTCGCAGGAGGGAGGGGGGGACAGGTGCCCACAGAGACCGAGCTGCACAGGGGCTTGGTGAAATGGGGTCTGGCCAGTGAGTCCCAGCTTGCCTGGCTCCTTCATCTCCACCTTCCGCTGGAGCACCGCTAGTTGCAAGCAGTTCTGCAAAAAATTATGAGACTCCAGAAATTCAGACAGAACCACTGCGTTGTTTCACGCCCTTTACAAGGCCAGGTCTTTTATTTCAGCATCTGGCAATGGCTTTGTAAATCTTGTCCTCTGTGTTCCTGCAGCTTTGCTCCATGTTGTCGTGTGCCAGTCAACCCAAGTCCCAGCCACAGAGTGCCATTGTGACGGTGCCTTGGGCCTTGCCCAGCCCCAGCCCGCTCCCCTTCTTGACTGCTGTATTTCCCATTTTTCCAGTAAGACAATGAGCAGATCTTAAAATCTGTGCGTGCCACCTCCGAACGACACAGCCCTGGGAAGAGGTGGCACCTCTACAAGTGCTGGAGAAGCCTGTGCTGCAGCCAGCTCACTGGTGAGGCACCCATGCAACTCGGCGCATGGCCGCCGGCCAACGTCTCCTGCCAGGCAGCAGTGCAGGCGTGGGTCCTGCCCTGAGGGATGGTGCTGGCCTGGTGCACAGCCTGACCTTGCTTATCACAGACAAAATCCTGTGCAATAGCAATAAAGAAAAGATATGTTAATTGTGCCACACAAAATCTGTGATTGCTCCGGCTAATCTGTCAAAGCTGGGAAATATTGACTATTGCGGAAGGAGACCACTTGCTACCGCATCTGTGGAGCTGAGGCAAACTCTGAGCCACTCCTGGCCACGGAAAGCGTTTGCGGCAGGAGCGAGACCAGAGCTACAGCGGCGCAGAGGACGCACCGCCCCGGAGAAGGGCAGGACTGCAGCAGGGCCGGCAGATTGAGGGGCATTTCTGAGACATTTTCCCCTGAAGAGCGGGACACGCTCAGTCCTCAGTCAACAGCGTGGATGTTGTTGTCAGCTAGCAGCCTCCACAGCCGGACCCCCACCAGCAGCGAGAAGGCAGTGGGACACTGGTGCACTGTGGTGCACGTGGTGCCTGCACACTCGGGAGCGAATGCGGTGCCTGCATCAGTAAGTCACCCACCCCTTCTGCTAGCAGCTACGGCACGAGGGGAGGAGGACAGGGCACGTAGACAGTACTTCACTTGTTTGTTTTCAGGCTGGTTCAAATCTGAGATCTCTTCCTGGCTCCCATAAAAGCCGCTCATGAGCTGCCAGGGACATATTTTAGGTATCTTCATCCTATCACAGCAGACTGACCCAAGCCCGTAAAAGATGTTTTTATTGATAGAGACTGGGTCTGTGTATATCACTTGTGGCGTCGTTCCCCCCCCGTTAATAAGATAAAAAGCCACTGCTTGCATGTGCCAAGCTTACCAAATCATTACCTGCTGTATATTAAGTGCTTAATTGCATAAAATGACATCATGTTTATCTCGGCAGCATTAGCATCTAGTCTGCAGTGTCAAAGCAGTAAACACGCGTGATATCATCAGTCATTATGTGGACTTAAAATCAATTGCTCTCGCTGCACCCTCTTGTACAGAGAGGAGCACAATACATTAATGAACTTGAGCAAGAACCTAAGTGACAAGAGGAAACAGCATAAATAATATCACTTAAAATGTGTTATCTGTAACAATGAAATGTCTCAAATAACAGAATTATGGATTCCAAAGAGGAAAGCAAGTTATTGAAATTCACACCATGGGAGCATCAGTGTGTGCTCATCAACAAAATCACCTATAAATTAATCTGATTTAATGCTGGACGTAGGTTCTATAAGACACCAACATCACTAATCAGCTTTATTTTATAAATATGTCCCATTATACGATCTATTTGCCTGCATAACTTGACTAAGCAAGAATTTAAGATGTGGGTCAAAAATTTTTCCCCTTGCCTTATGGTAATTTCACTTAGGCCCATGTAAACAGTTCTCTTGGCAACTTATTAGTCCCATTATTTCAGAATTTTCTTCAATGAACCATTTTTTAGCTATCAAAACATTTAGTTCCAGCTGGCTTCAATGATATAGACTTCAGACCAACTGAATTTATGAGTTTAACAAGATTACATAGTCAAATAGCCATTCCTTACAGAGTTCATATTTCTAAATAAACTGTCAGGTACGAGCCAGAACAAAGTCTATTAGAAGAGGACATGTAGAGTCCATTGACTTTAACTGTATTGATTATGGATAATTATTTGGTCTGCACTGTCTTCTCACATTTTTACAAATTTTCTGTGGGAAGGCTTAAACTTTATTGTTTACTTCTCAAAGCAAGGGAAACGGACAAGGGCAAAAATGCTTTCATCTCCCCTTAACCATCATGAAATCATCCCATGCCCTGTGGCAGTACGGAAGTTCAGGCTATCTCGGAGTGAGAGCATTCATAGCTGGAGGTGGATTATTTGCAAAATCAAAGCCAAGCCGGATGACATTCTGTCAGGATAAACAAACCGTTCAACCACAAGGCTATGAGTACTGACCAGAAAGAAAAGAAATATCTTGCACCTAGCGTATCAGGCACTTCCAGTTCTGCAGCCGTAAAGACAGAAAAATTCCACGTCCAGGGATGCGCCTTGGTGCAGCCACTGCAACGTTACGTCCCCTCTTTTTGTTAGCGGAGAACGTCCCGCTCCTCCGCCCTTGCAGTCCACCCAAGCCAAATGACCGAAACATGTTGTGACACCGCGGCTGGCAGAAGGGCACGCGTTGCCGCTCAGGCTTCGGGCTGCGTGCTCGCCGGGCTGCGGAAGCAACGGGGCATTTCTGTGCCCCTCAGGAGGGGTGCCCCCCCACTTCAGCAAGAAGCCTGGTGTCTGGGTGAGGCTGCCTCCTGCAGCACCTCTGCGCCAGGGCCCATCCCGGGACAAACTGGCCATGAGCCACTGTGGCCCCTGCTCCCGTCAGGCCCCCCTTGCCCTCCCAACAGCGGCTGAGCAGACAGGGATACCCTGGCCACGTGCATTGCGGGATGACTTCTCTCTAACCAGTGCTCTCGTTTTGTGCCTGGCATGCTGTCCCGGGGTTCATGCACGCCTCCTGCCTCATGAAGGGCAGGTTTGGGCAGGCAGCCCCCAGCGCCTGGTGTTGGGGTGCCCTGTCCTCCCACCCCGGGACCCTGCACAGCCCCGTGCCTGGCACCCGCCTCCCGCTGCCACCCAGCCCCTCCGCAGAGACCAGGGTGCCAGGGTGCCCCGGGGAGCTGCTCACCAGCCCTGCCAGAGCTGCGTCCAACGCCTGATGCTCGACACCCAATGCCTCCCGCCCCGGCCTCCGCAGGGCTCAGCCCCACGGGTGTTGTCCCAGCTCCCAGCAAAATCTCCACAGGGAACAGGAGCTCTGGTGGAAGCCGGACACAAGGTGTCGGGAGGTTCCATGCCCATCAGAGCCTCCGCAGAGGAAACTTTCCGAGAAGTCTGCAGGGCGAGGGCTGGGCGGGTGGGTGCTGCGGTCAGGGAGGCGGGGGGCCCGCCGGGTCCTGCGGTGTACCCCGCCGGGTTTCACAGGACCCTCTTCCTCCGCCTCGGCCAGGGTCTCCTCAGCCTCGCAGCCCGGGTGGCTCTCGCCATTGGGGGTCACTGTTCCAACAAAAGCCGTGGCTCTGCCGCTTTCTCCGATTATTAAAAACAATATTTCTGCTACAGCTGTTTCCTGATTCGGCTGATATGTTAAGCTAGAATGAAAGGGTTTGTTGGGAATTTTTTTTCTCGTTTACAGCAACTTCCTTAACTTCACTTTGAATTTCCTCTAAACTCTGATGAAATACAGTTCATCTGCCACCAAAACCTGAACCAAAATGATGTGAAGAAGAACCCACGAAAGGCTTTTTATGAGATCTCATTCTCCCTGCACAGGCAGCCCTGATCAGGGACTGTAGGCAAGGAAATAATTTCTTTTAAATGAGTGTCTGGTTCCCTTTATATTTTTTTCTTTCACTTCAGATTACAAGGGAAAAAACCCAAGGTGTCAATCAGCTTTAGAACAGTTGAGTTGATCTTATTTCTTCTGCATACTGTATTCAAGCCAAACATTCCCTGAATAGAAAAAGCATAGAAAACTCATAATAGCTAAATTGGTGCTTCTGGAGCCCAAATTTAACATGCTTCCTCTGGGACATTTTCCCAGCATAGAGGAAAACAAATGTATGTGATTTAGTGTCTGTTACAGAGGTTAAAATCTGCACCTACTCTTTCGTACACCCTGTCATGAGACGAAAGAGCAGATTTGGGGTGGGAGAGGTGCTGGGCGGCGGCAGCGGCACTGCACAGGCTGGCGGGGATGTGCAGGGGGAGAGGAGTCTGCAGCCGCAGAGCCCGCTGTGGCCAGGTGATCCCTTTCAAAAGTGACTCTGGTTTTGTGAGAAAACAGGGCAGATCTACAGCGTTTTCCTTTTAAACTTAATAGACACTGGAAAGGAGGCTGTTTTTCTTTTCTTTGTATTTAATTTTTAAATCTAGGTGTTCGTTGGCTGGTAATAAAACTCTGTGCAGGAAACCGAGTGCGAAGCAGATGCTCGGTCAGGCGGCACGAGGACGGGAGCTGCAGGACTGGGCCCGGGACGTCCTCGCTCTGCTCTGGGGAGCAGGTTTTCAACATTTTTGGTCCTGGCTGTCCTCCGCGTGGAGGGCTCACAGCCTGACATGAGCTAATTTCGCATAACACGAGGAAGGTGTCGCCCCCCCCCCCCCAAAAAAGGAGGCAGTGCCGGGAGGGGTGGCACAGCCATGGGCTGCACCACAGTGCTGGCCACGAAGCGCTGGGGCTTGGGGCACGGTGGCATCTTCCTCAACAAACTTCATCCCAGAAAAAATATCTACCAACTTTTTTAAAAGGGAGCTTTGTTGTAGCGGGTACAGGCAGAGGGGTGAGGAGGCTGAGAAGGCGAGGTGTTCAGACAGCCACTGAGGTCAATGTGCCTGCTGAGGTTTTCAAGGGCGTTCAGACATTTCAGCCACACGAGCAGCAATGCTTTGCCCCCTGTGCACATCCCTGGTTTGCTGACCACCATCCCTCAGGTTTGGGGCAGGCCCTGCAGGTCGTGCTCTCATCACGTTCGCTATTTTGGTTGCACCTGGGTTATCAGAGGCCATTACACCTCCTCCCTGCCAGAGCCTCCCCTGCTCCTGCATGGTCCCATGCTTGACATCCTCTTCACCTGCCTGCAGTCAGGCAATCTGGGTGGGTGGGGAGCTATTAAAAGCCCTTCAGCTGCCTGGGTGTGCTCCTGCTGCAGCTGAGAAAGAGGTGGATGGAGGAAGAGCAGTGGCGGCAGCCCAGCTTCCCTGGGCTGGGATGACACCGATGGGCATCTCTGCCGGGTGCGCCTGGAGCCCTGGGTGCGTTGCCTGCCTGCCTGCCTGCCTGCCTGTCTGTCTGTCTCTGGTGGTGGCTGTGAGTGGATTCCTTGAGAGGGGGCAAAAGAAGCAGGAAAAGGGCATAAAAACAATTAAACCAGTGTGTCTGGCTGCAGCCCCTGGGTTCCTATCTGTAATCAGGGAATAACATGTGAGCAAAGGGAGTGCTGCTAGCTTTCTATTTTTTAATCTGCTTGCTTTCATTTTTCATATATTAATTCTTCCTTTTTATCTTGTGGTATTTTTCTTTTGTCTGTGTCATCTGTGCCTTCATTAGCCTGTAAAGCTCGTCCTGGGCTCAGTTAGGCAAACTTCCTTCTCATTTTGGCTCCTGATGTTTCCCCGCGCTACCTGCAGGCAGCCTCTCCTCGCGCGGCGGGCTGGAGAGGTACAATAGCTGTTGTGAGTTACTCCTTGCAGCCTACTCCTGCGCTCCATGTTTGTTACTGGATTTACTTCATCTGCAGTGATGCACTGCCACAGTAACCTGCGTGTCCAAGCACCCGAGGCTCCCGGCGCAGGATCTGCGGGGCTCCCACACCCGCATGGATGCACTGTGCCGAGCCCAGCCTGGGCCAGGAGCTTGCACCTGTCCTGACCCTGGAAAGCTCTGCTTTGCGCAGCCTTGATGGAGGAACTGCTGTGGAGGACTTTTTTTTCTTCTTTCTTTTTTTTTTTTTTTTTTTAATGCAATGCTGGTTAAAATTGCCTGTTGTAGTGTCCTGGAGCTTTGGCAAGGGCTGAATTGTGAGAACGCGCAGTGCTCCTGTTTGCAGCCATCAGTTAATCCCATCTTGGGCTTTACCCCTTCGTACAGAGGCTGAATCTGGCAGGGAGACAGCGTTTAAATCACCGGTAGCTGTTGGGTAGTGCCTGGAAGTTAGTGAGAGGGACAAGAAGAGTGGTAGCTGCCTGGTATTTGGAGCTATAGCATTTATTTGGGGCAATAAATTGTTTCCTCTCCCTCATCAGTCGTGGCACAGGATCTGCAGGATGGCCTGCCAAACCCGTCTCTCCTCGTTTGTGACGCGCCGGGCTGAGCGGTGAGCTGGGCGAGCCACTGGAGCTGGGTGCTGGGAGCCGTGGAAGGGGAGCTGGGCTGGGAGCGCCCAGCAAGGCACAGCGCCGTGGGGCCACCGGCTCCCACCGGGCACGTCCCGGTACCGAAATGGCCTTTCTTTGGGTCCAAAGCAACGGGGTGTTCAAATAATCCCTCTGCGCTGACGGAGATGCGGCGGTAACAATTCCAGCATACGCATTCCTACAGAAGCCTTCCTGGGTCAGAGGAGCAGAGTGCGAACTGGCTCGCTGCATCAGCTGCGGGATTTTCTGTATTCACAGAAACATCACCAGCCTAATTTTTAACCTGTGTTCAGGCTCGTGCGTGCTGCCTGCAGTGAGGCTGTAGCTCAAGTACTTCTAACAAATGGTGTTCCTTCCTTTCTGGCTTTGCTTTGATTCCTTTTATTTTATCTTTAATTTGATTTTAAATACTGTGAGATGACAGAGGAAAGGTCTCCTTGAGCGGTGTGCGGAATGCTAACTCTCCCATTTCAAATATACAGCACACGTAGAATTAACCAAACACAGCTTATTCGCAGCAGGTGTAAACAGTTGTTCCTGAAACTGCAGCATGGAAAAACGTTTGAATTCTTCTAAAATGTTAGTATAAATGTCCATAAGATAAATTAGGACCTAAATCCTCCAAAGCTGGGAGAGAAGGCAGGGCCCTCTAGTCAGACTCATTGCTTTGTTAATCCCAGGAAATATCTGGTTACCAGTGTTTTCCTGGTGTATCTCAGGCTAATGCTTATTTAGCCAATTAATCATCAGTTACAAAAAATGATTTTTGTTACTATTTTTTCTGAATCAATAGATTTTATACAAGAATCTTTCTGCTCATTAATTGGAGGGCAGCTCCTAGAAACAAATTCTGCCTGTGATTCTACCTTAAATTCATCAGTAGATATTAAATAGGTCATTGGTGTAATAAGGGCCAAATTTGCTTCTCATAGATCACAGTGGCCAGTGCTCCTAGGGTCTAATTATCCCATATTTGGTCAATAAGCCATTAACATACAGCCATGGATGTTAATAACCATTTCATGAAAAAGTCCTGGTAATTTATGAGATCAACATTGGTTAGGAAAATTAATAAATATTTCATTCCTTAAGATTTATCCGAGGACATTTCGGTCTGAAGGAGGAAGCGCTGGGCTGAAAAAAGGGGGCCCAGGCTCGGATAAAGGAAGAAAGGTAGGGGAGAGAAAGCCCAGATGCCAGGCCCATGGTAGCTGGGTTTAACCTGGGCTAATAAAAATTTAGTTCAAATCCTATAGCTAATAAATCCAAAGGGTGTATGAGGGAGTCCAGTAAAACCTGACTTAACATTATGTTAGTGCTATTAACAATATTTATATAGATGTCATTTCACGGGAGGGTTAAAGCCGGTAAATTATGGGCCAGGCGTAGCGAGTCGCATCGTGGGGCTGGCACGTCAGTGTGTATTCAGGTACCGCAGCCTGCACCTTGCTGGGTACGAACATGTTAAAACAACATGGAAGATGAGGGCGGCAGGCTCAGGATTTCCGATAACTTCTACCTTTCCTGTGTCAGTAGGCAGTGCCTTGAAGCTTAATAAACATCATCATAGAATTTAATTTATGGTGTTTACCAATCTATTCTTCAACTGATGGTAAATCTATTCTGTTTTATTAGGCATACAGCAGTTATAAAAATGTGGCATATTTTTTCCAGCAGTGGTCTTTAGCAGCAATCATGTTTTGCACACTTCTGTATTCAAAATACTTTCTGATGGCTAAGAAAAATAGTGGAAGCTTGAGTTTTACCTTGCGGTCACTTCCAAAATGTCACCCATTTTTAGCACTGGCTGCTTTTAAACCCCCTTTTAGCCTGTTAGGTTTTGAAAGCCGGTTTGTGTCAGGGGCAGAGTGGGATGACTTTGCAGGATGGGCAGAGCCGCAGCAATGGCAGCCAGGCATTATGTTCTTCAGGATCTCGCTGACAGGAATCTACACACTCAAACAGGGGTGTGTGTTCTTACCAACACGATTAAACTAGGTTATTTCTGTCCTGCAAAAAATTGGGTTTGGAGATGAAAGCCTGGACTGCGTGGCTGTAGAGCTGTGAGGAGCAGCCCTGCGGGTATGTTCAGGATGGCCCGTGTGTACAAGCACACCCAGCTCAGGGAGCTGTGCTCGCGGCGGCAGCGCGTGCTGTAAGACCATGGCTGCAGTTGGGTCTGGCCGGCGATGCCCCGATCCAGCCTCGGTGGAGCTGGGTCAGTGCAGCCCTAGGAGCTGCCTCAGGCCAGCTTTCCTGGGCTGTGGCCGCAGCGGTGGCGGTGTCTAGAGTTGTTCCAAAACTGATGAAATGAGATCCCTCCTGTGCCTTTGCTGTCTGGCCTGAAAACTTCCTGCAAGGGGAGCTGCGGGAGGGGATGCTGGCCTGTTTGGGGGCAGGTGTGTTCAGCTGAGGCCTTCGGGCAATAGCTTTGTACTCACAGCTCCTTTCTGCTTCAGCCTCCTCAAGTCCCTCCTGGCTCGGTGCGAAGGAGCTTGCATTGGGGGATGCTGCAAACACTTGTAGGCTATTGACTCTATTGTTAATCTATGTTGAATGATTGCGCTATTCCATCCTGCTGCCTCTCTCTGATTAGACTTGTAAATGAAAAACCATAAAAGTAAAAAATGAGAAAATAGAGGACAGAATGAGAGAAGGCACTTATCCCCCAGACGAGTGCCTGAGCACTGTGAGCAGCCCCAAAGCCGAGAGCTGGGCGCTCCGAGCAAGGATGCTGCTCGTCCTGGGTGAGCAGCGGCGGTGGCACCCGGCTGCTGGCCCTGGGTGACGGGGCCGAAGAGCAGAGGGGGAGCGGGACAGCAGCCGCCTCTGTTTCCACTGGGTGTGTGTGGGGTCCCTCCGATCAAATGCCGCCTGGCTTCAGGTCTTTGCTTGCTGATTAAGTTTCACCAGCAGGTTTTTCCATCCGCTCCTTGGCCTTTATGCCCTCAGTGACACGATGTCTATTGCCGCTGCCAAGACTCTCCTCAGTACATTAGCTTAGCTATGGGTAAACTCAGACATCAGGAAAAAAAGCCTACTGACAGTTAATAGAGCCCTGTAGGTCCCTGACCCCTGGGGATAAGCATACAGTGGCTGGCAAAAAAATACATTCTGCTGTCCTGGGGAAAAGGTCAGAGTGGCAAGGGAAAATAGGCTGTTCGTGTTTTGTGGAATATTTATCAGGGCTTCAGGCTGCAGAGCTCTGAAGGGGGTGAGGGTCTCTAACCGGTGTTCAGACAGGGCTTCCCAAACACCGCAGCACAGAGGTCTGCGGCAAATTGCCAGCAGTCAGAGGGCTACACGTCATTTGCATAATCTGCAAGATCTAATTGTGTCTTTGGGCTTTTAATAAAATGGCATTGGTTTTATTTCAGTGGTTGGCTCATGATAAAGGATTCAGCATTCTCAAAATCAGGATGGATCGCGTGTGCTGTTGCAGCCCTCCTGGCACCCAGCCGAGCCTCCTGCCCGCGTCCGCAGGGCTGCGGCTCCGGGAGCGTTGGGGCAGGGCACGCTGCGTGATGAGGGTGTCCCTTTGTCAGCCTGAAAAAGATGTAGTGTATTTATGCTTTTGGGTTGTTTTTTTCCAAAGTGGAGAGCAGAAAAAAGACAGGGAGGAAAGTAGCTGACTGTAAAGATTGAGAAATAGAAGAGAAAAAAAAGAAGGGTATAAGCAAGATGCTAAGGAGAAAGAAGGAGCAGCCAACTCTTTCCATCCTTGTGCTGGAGGTTTTGCTGAGGCACCCAAAGAGCCAAAGCCCTGTTCCGATCTCCAAGGCAGGCACCTGGGTCGCAGCCATGTGATGAGGAGCTGTCAGCTGCTGCTCCCTGCTTCCAGCCCGGGACACGGGGATCAGAGCAGCCAACCTGGCTCTGGGCTGGGCCCCAGCGCTCGGGTGGGGCAGGTTTGGGAGGAAGGACGCAGAACCATGCCTGCAGCGTGTCCGGTGTTGCTTAGGTGCTTGTACAGCCATAATACATTAACGGTCAGTCTTGAGAGATGCGTAACTCCCTTCTCTGTGCCCGAGCTGTGCTGTCCTCTCTCCCTTCTGGCTTCACAAAGCTCTGTCCTCCCCTCGGCTGGAGCCGGGTGGCTGTGCCGCTGGACCTGCGTCTCCCTGCCGCCCACCCGTGGCCTCAGCCCCCTTCATGTTCGGATCTCCCTGCCCGGAGAGCCGCGTGCAGCTGCTGCACAAGCAGCTTGGCTGAAAAAATCAATAATCTTTTCAATAAAGCATTTTATCCCTTATATATATTGTCTCTCATAAAGATTTTACACAGACAAAAAGTTCAGAAGTTGGTGTAAAAAATGTTGGGAAAAAGGTGAAGATACGTAAGTAAATTACAAACTTGAGGCTGTTTGCAGTACCTTGGGAGAGGGGGAGTTATATTGATGAGTTTTTATTGATTTACCATCATTCCCAGTGTGGACATTTTCTGGTCTATTATACCACAGTCGCGGCATATTCCCATCGCAGCACTAAAGAGGAAATATGGGCAGCCTGACCTTGGCAATATGGAGATAATGAAATACCCTTAATGATCCTTCCAAAAGATTTTACAAGCCCACTTCAGACTGTATCTACTCTGGGCTATGCTGATTTTTTGGGAGACTTGCACGCAGTACCAGGGGTTTACAGCCTGAGTCCTCGCCATGGGTGTTTTGGGGTTAAACACAACAGAAGTGGGCGACCTTACTGCCTCATGGGCAGAAGCTGCTGTGGAGGTGCCTGGCGTTTCCAGCAGGACCTGGGCTTGTTTGTCCTGTTCTGGGGGACAGAGGTGGGTGTGGCCGTGCCCCAGCTCCACGTCGGGTGGGGGGGGGCTGGCGGTGCCACTGCTGCCTCGGGCCGGGAGGGACGTGCTCAGCGCCAGAAGAGTTGTGGCACTTGAGGGTGACTTTGGGGACAGCTCAAGGAGATTTACCATAGACATACCTGCCTGGAATGGTACCTAGCAGGGACATAAATAGCGGGTTTCAGTGCTCTGTGTTCTCCCTCTCCCCTCCCCAGCCCAGCTGGCGGCACAATTACCAGCCCTAAGTATTATTTTCTTAATAAAAACGTTACGTGTAAAGCAAAGCCACAAATGAGTAACAAACCCATGCAGATTTCAATCACTCCCTTCTTTATTCCCCAGCGAGATTGCTAATGACCTTCACGCAAACCTCCACCAAATCTCTTTTAAAGGCAAATATTAATTTCCTAGCATGAAAAAAAGGAAATAAAAAAGCCTATTTTTCATTGGAACCGTGCAGAAAGAAAGATATATTTTCCTTCAAAAGGCGGGGAGGATTTTTACATTTTGTCACTTGCTTTGCATAGACTCGGTACCACCGTTTGTTCCCCTCTGAATGTAATCTCTCCCCATAAAGCTCTGCTTTAAATTCCTCAGCTACCTGTTAGGCTCTGATAGCTCTTCAGCTACGCCCGCAGCGTTGGAGGCTGCACGCTCCTGCAGCGGGTTTCTGACTCACTGGGAAGAGACTGGAACGACTCTTTAAATTTTAACAGTTGAACCATTCATTTTTAAAAAGCGTGCACCAAAGCAAGGTAACGTTTTACAGCAAAGCCTCCAGAAGTCATTTACAATCCAACAGTCCTTTGCAGGAGGTGCATGGTGCTGTGCCATAGCATCCGTGGCCCGTGCGTTTTCCCACGCCAGCCAGCGCTGAGGGGTGGATGGGGAGGTGGGCAGGCACGGGCGCACACACACGCATGGGCACACGCATGGGCACACACACGTGTAGGCACACACACGCGTGGGCACACACGCATGCACGCTGCGCACGCACAGGGCTGGGCCAGCCTGGCCCCACCAGTGCCAAACCGTGTGTGGGTCCCAGGGATGCAGGTCCTGTGTGCAGCCGCATCGTGTGCCATCTGAGCACAGAGGGAGCCGCTTCTGAAATGAGAAAAGTGGCTCCATGACCTTTGTTAGGCCTTCTTTTAACAGCGAGTTTTGATGTTTTAGTGGTTTGTTGAGTTGCCAGATTAGGTCTATGTGTGCTCAGCTTCCACCCTTGTTTTAAACCTTACCTATGTCTTCAGTGACATTTTTTAGCATTAGCATCATTAATCAGGTGAAGGAGTGGTTTGAAGGGCATTTTCTGGAGGTTATTTTCTGGGCTTTTATTCCGTAAGTCTTGTAAACTTTGCTCAGAACAGCCCACTTAAAAGGAGTGGAAAAATTCAGTAAGAATCAATCTGAAACAAAGCTCTGTACCGTGAGCCATGCCTGCTTGCTCCAGTCTGGCTCCGGTGTTTTCCCATCACCGTGTTGCGCATCCCTACCTCTGATGCTCACCCAGGCCACGTGCTGTGTGACGTCCTGTTGCGCTCCTGTGTCTTACGGGCACCGCGAGGCGCTCAGGTCCGTCCTTCCCAGCAGCCAGAGGTTGATCCGCAGAGCCGACCATCACCTGCTGGAGCCCTTGGGACCCCAGCCACAGCCACCGCCTCCCGCCCTCGCTGCCCCCCAGTCCCAGCGGGCGGACGAGCCCTGTCCCAGAGGGTGACCCTGCGCGCAGGTGGGGTGGTCCCGCTGCACATCCCCGCAGCAGTGCCCGGGGCAGGGCTGAGGCGACAGGGCCCAGCAGTGGGACCCCCCCCCGGGTCCCCAGGGAGGTGGGGAGCCGGGCCCACAGCCCCAGCTAAGGAACCCCCTCCTCTGCTTCGGCTGGCCGCCAGCCCCTCGCCACACCAAGTGAGCAACAGTTGTCCCACAGATATTTGGGAGGAAAACAGTTAATGTGATAACAATAGCACTAAATCAGGCACAGGACTTCAAGTACAAGTCACAGCAAGAAGTTGTTAATACCTTTATTATGGGATAAAATGTATTCATGATATTAAAGACATCACATTTCTGCCCCGGTGTCACATTTTAGATGTAGCGTAGATAAATGATATATCACTGTGAGAGATCTACAAAAACCATTAGTAACCATGACATTTTGACGTCAGATTTTAAAAAATTCCTAAGTAATCTTTTTGATTTATGAAATGGTGTCCAGGTTCATCGAGACTGATCTCAGATTTATCACAGCCTGGTTAGAATTATTAATGATTTTCAATTTGTAAATCCAATGCCAGCATGTCCAAGTGCTCTCAGGAAAATCACAGAGAGCTGACAGGGAGATTTTGCTCAATCCATAGTTTTCAGCTATTACAAGATTTTTCTGGTTAACCCTCTGCCTCCCGGCGCGGGGCCGGCGCACAAAGGCATTGTTCTGTGGCGGCACAAAGGAGGCGCGTCGGGCACCGCCGATGAATCATGGCCCGGATGGCCGTGAAACACACGGCGTCAACGGGAATGAATGATCGGACTTTTACAGGCTCCTGCTGAAGACCCTTAAAGACTTAAATTATAATGAGGAGAAAAGCTGATCTAAGCCAAAACAGCCGGGCTTGGGCAGTTTTTGCCTACAATTCATCACGCGAGCAGATGAAAGGGAGGCAGGGGCGCAGAAAAAAGCGCAGGCACGGCTCCATCCCTCAGCAGCCTGGCAGGAATAGCTCGGGAGAGGAAAGCACACCTTGGGTAAACAGCTACAAACCCCAGAGCCCAGGCAGAATGTTATTTCCTAATTCATGGGATAATTGTCCCCCCATTACAGGGAGGGATTAGAGGGAGACTTGGGCACTGAAATTTTCTCCATGGTGGCAAGCCAACTGCTCCTGAGGAGCGGGGTGTGCGGGGTCTGCGCCCCGTGCCTGCCCTTTGGCCGTGGCAGGCGTCACCGGGTGGATGCTGTGGGTATCACCTGCCAGCTCCTCCAGGACCAACATTGCCTTGTTTTATATATATATTTTTTTTTTAAATGGTTAAAGGACAACTGTCATGATTCAGCCTTAGGCTGCAGACACCTAAATTATTATCATTTACTTCAAAAAAAATTCTCCCTCTAGTGTGCCTAAGTTACTGAATTTTCCAGACTGTGGGCTCGCTCAGGGGCTGCCCTGGAGCACCAGGCTGGGGGTCCCAGCCTGGGGTGGGGGCGGGTGTGCAGGGGTGCTGGCAATGGGGCCCCTTGCTGCCAAACCCCATGTCCCGCCCAGCCCTTTCTGTGCTCCCCTCGATTAGGCAGCTCGCCTTCACACACTTCTGACAAGATCTGATGTGACCTTTTTAATCTTTAAATTTTGCAAAATGTCTTCCAAAACCAGAAAGGAAAATTGCAATTTATTCTCTGAAGAAACAATATAAAGCCCCTGCTCCTGCCACATCGCCCACCGGTAGGGTGCTGGGTCCTGCCACCGAAACATTTCACCTGTGTCTCCATCGGACACACTGGACAAGCCGGTAGCTCTTCCCCCCGGAATCACTCCGATTTGTTAAAAAAAAAGGGCAAAGGAACCTTGGGCTGTCGGGCATGGTGGTGGCTCCTGCTTCTTGACCCCCACACCCAGGCCAGGTACAACAGCTGCGGCGCTCAGACCGTGTCGAGGAGCAGGACTTGCTGGTGCTACTTCAGCCTCTGAGCAGGTGTCAGCTTCCTAGTGCTGAAATGCCTTCCATCAGGAAGGCAACGTTTCAAGTAGGAAAAAACTCCAGTAATCCTCCATCCCAGGGCTGCTGTGGCTCCTGGTACTTCACCGAGCACTTGGGTGCCTGGCGAGATCAGTGTCTAGGTTTTTCGCAAGTACTCCACCTTAATTGGGCAGGTAAAACTCTATAATTAGGGACCTTAACTGGGGAATTTTTTCTAATCCATCATATCTGCTCCATTATTCAACTCTATCAAATCCACACATGCAAGGAGACGCAGGACATTCCTCACATCGCTGTCAATATTAACGTCTTTCCAATTACAGCGCATTATAATGGCAATCTAATGAGGAGTGGTGACATGCTGGCTGCAACCCCTAACTTTTGATTAAAGCCTCCTTCAAGATGCTCCCCTTTAATTTATGGCATGGGGCCGTTCAGGCGCGGGTGAGGAAACGCTGGGAGCCTCCAGCGTGCTGTCTGGGCACCCCAGGAGCGCCCGCAGCCCCGGCTCACTGCCAAGGCACGGCCAGCCCCAGCGTGGCCGTCCCCTGCCCCGTGCCTCTCCCAGCGCCGCTCTTCCAGGCGAGGGGTGGATGCCTGTGCTCTCTTCCCCAGCGCCGTGGTCAGCTCTCTCCCACCGGGATCCTGGCCACGGCCCCGTCCCAAGCGCACGTCCGCTCCAGTGGCGCAGCTCCTGCTGCCTTGAACACTGCTGGCCGGAGAGGGACGGGACAGGCGCCTTCCCCTCTGACAGTGACTGACATTTCTATCCAGCCCAGTCAACGCCAGGAGAAGTGTCCCAGTTTATCTGTTCGCATCCTCGCAGCCCCGACACCAGGAAATGAATTTCCGAACTGACACAGATACCTTGCTGCTTACACAACTGATCTCACAGATGAGACACAGCTCCATGCACGAGACTCAATGGCGCGTCGAGATCGGCACAGGCTGGAGCAACCGGGCGCCTCGCCAGTAGCCCGCCATCCGCTCCCTGTCATGCTGTCCCACTGCTCTCCCCATCCAGAGAGCCCCAAGCATCCCCGCAGCTCGGCTGCTCCCTTCCCTCCTGGCAGAGCCGGATGGATGTTTGCTTTTTCCCATTGCGTCCTCTCCCGGGGCCATCCAAACCCAGAAGCACAGCAGACTGGTGTTCTGGTAGACCAGTTGTTGCAGTTCCAAAGCATTTTTTTATTTTTAGGGCCCCTCTCAAGTCCCTACCTCTGAACTATCAGGTATCCAGGACTAAATGCAACACATATGGCTCTGTCTGGCCCTGTAGAGCTCTTTTTACTTTTTTTGTATTCCCTGTTGTGTCACCACTTCATGTGACTCAAATGTTCGTTGTTCCCCCGTCACGCTGCTCGCAGCCAGCCATCCCTCTTCCAGCCGTTCTGCTTCCCGCATTCCTTTGGGCTCTTTGAATCCCTGCAGATGGACAGGTCTATTTTAGAAGCCATACTTTGCAAATCGCTGCCACATTATACATTTCATCTAATGCAACCTTTGCTGATTTCTCTTTAAAGCGTGTCAGTTACTTAAAAGCACTGTGGGCAACGAGAACGACGGCTTTATGAAGAGAAACACCTTTGCGCAGGCAGCGTGTGAGGAAGGGGATGGGGTGGGGGGAATTTGCTGGTAAGTGATGTGAAGGGAGCAGCATTGATGCACTCTGCTCGCGTATCGGTGGTGATCTCGCCCACCTCGCAGCACGCTTGGATCCTCGCCTGTCTGCGAGACCCTAACCGCTTGCGTCCGCTGTGATTCTGGCAGCCCAGCCCTGTGAGGCGCGGGTGCTGCACGGGGTGCGCGGGTGCTGTCCGTGGCTGGCAGGACCGGGTCCATGCCCAGGCCATGGCTCCCTGCCATGGGAAGCCCCCGCAGTCCAGCAAGCCCCCGCAGCAGGGAGAGCGGGGTTTGCTGAGGGGCACTGGGTCCAGCAGCTTCCCAGAGCTGTGGCAGTACCATCCTGTTCCTGGACACTGGGTTTGGGCCAGTGACGTGGCTGACGCGGGGCTGGGAAGCCACAGCTGTTGCCCGTTGCTCTCAAACCTTCTCCCTGGGATGGCACTACTGACCACATCTGGACAGGAGACCCAACGGGGGTCAGACTTGCCCTACAGCATGTACGGGCACCGCAGCACCAGTAAGGAGCGGTGTCACACCCCGTTTTTGCACCTACCCTGCATGGTTCACTCATCTAAAGTGGCTCCGGGACAGCCTACTTTGTCCCTACACCTTCCACGGGCACCGGGAGGACGTGCCAGCGCCTGGTGCAGCCTCTGCAAAATCCCCTCTGAAGGGCTGCGGGGAACGGCCCGCCTGCGGCTCAGCAGCACGGCACGCCGCGGGTAACCCCGAGGGCTCGAGGGGAAGCGAGGCACAGCTACGCCCCGGAAAAGCTCGCAGCGTCCAGCCCCGCCGCTGGCTTTGCTCTCTGACGGCTGCTTGGGCTTCCTGCGGATGGCAAGGGGAGCGCGTGGGCTGTCGCTACTGCAGCCGGAAAAGGGGCTTAGGTGACCCTTCTGACAGGTCCACCTTCTGAATTCCTCTGGATTATTTCCAGCATTCCAGCTCCATCGGAAATGGCTCTTTTCAGGGGATGGGGAGTGGCTTGAACTCATAACTTCCCTTTTCTTCTCATTTAGATGGGAAAGGTTAAGCCTTTGGAAGTCTGAAATAGCCACAGCTGACTGCAAGGGAACGTGCCGTTTCACAAGGCAGAAGTGCTTGGCCAGAGCAGCATCTGGAGAGACCGTCATCCTGCAAGAGAAGTCATAACAACAGAGGGAATAAATGGTCACAGCTGTTGCCATTCGTGCGTTGGGGTTCTGGCTGGGGTGTTGCAGCCGTGGCCGGGCTCTCAGGACTCCCCTCCTCTTGCACGGAGCGAGCTGCTGCAGGGTGCTCACTCGCGGCGAGGTGGGCGACATTGTCCCACAGACCTGATTCATCCAAAGCACCCAGCGGGGTGAGCCCAGCAAGTGAAGGCAAGTTGGTCATCTTCTAAAATTATGCTTTTTCATCAAACTTCTTAAAAAAGCCCCAGTCTGGATAAACTCAAAATTACCGTATCCTCAACTAGAGATTTGTCTGTGTGAGGCCATGCACACCTTCGCAGAGGAGTTCGAGTGCATCACGCGTGAGCAGAAAACAGGAAAGACCATCAGGTTCGTACTGGGACTAACGATGGACATGTGGCAGCCGCATTTGCCCGTCACGCGGAGCCAATTCCAAGGGCGTGCAGGGAGCCCACCGCAACAGCGACCCAGGAGCGGCAGCAGGAGCCGCGGGTCCTGCAGCCCAGCAAGCGCATCCAGGACCCCCGCTCAGGGCTCGCTGAGGGGACCCAGAGCCACGGTTGGCAGGGCCCCCGCAGCGATGCTGTCCCAACCAGCCCATGGGAGCCCGGAGCAGCGCCAAACCCTCTGCCCAGAGCCCAGGGCCAGCGGGGAGAGGTGCCAGGGGAGGCAGAGCGCAGGGCATCCCCAGCCCGGGACTGGTGCCCACCCTCGGCTGTTCCGCTAACAAGCCAGCGCCGGCATCGCTTTCCGGAACAAACGTGATTCCAGCTGAAAACTAACATGACAACAGGCACGCAGTAATAACCCAGCAAGGAGACATGGCTCTCAAGACATCTACAGACTCCAGATTAAATGAAATTTTGACAGAGAAAAATATGTATTGGCAACATTTCTTGATCCACAATTCAAAGGGAAAATTGAAACCATATTTCCGTAAGAATCAGACACTGGAAAGAAGTTCTTAATAAACAAAAAGAGACAGGTCATGTAATTCACTCCCTTTTCCTCTTTCTTGTTTGTTGGCCAGTAACTATGAAAAGTCAAGGAAAGAAGGTTTTTAGCCGAAAATTTGTACTTGAACCTGACAAACAAAACAACTTGGAAGGAAGTTTCCCAGCTGCAAGTCAGAACATTTATGTCTGAAGATGTAAGGAACATTTCAAAACATTAAACAATTTGCTAAGAACAAGCTGCTGGTTTTGGGCTGAGATCGTCTGCTTTACAGACCCTGCTCCAGCTCTCTGTAAAAAACAATGGCTGCAAAACCAGGGGTGGGCAGAATGGGGGGGGGGTTCTCGTCCTGTTTGTCTGGGGACAGATCCAACGTCGCCTCCTGGACAACAGCAGTCCAGCACCTTTACACGGGAGTGACGCAGGTATGTCCCATCAGAAGATCCCTGCGTGGGGGCAGTTTCACTCAGGAGCCAGTGCCCTCAGCTCAGAATTTTTGTCCCTGGATTTTCTGCTCTAGTTACTCCCAGGATGTCGGGCTGTGGCAGTACCTTGGGTTGAAACGCTAGCCACGCATGAGTGCAGGCTGAGGAGCAAGGACACGGCTGCACACCCCCCAAGCGCCCACGTTAGGGCCAGGCACTTTCTGGAGACCGCGCCGCGCTGGCAGGAGCGGCCTCTTCGCCGAGCACCCAAGTGCTCGCATGCCTTCGTGGGAGCTACGTCTCCCCAAGGCCACGGGTTCGGTGATGCAGCTCCTGTCTCGTTATTGCTGCTCATGACAGAGACATTGCTCCCTTCTGCCAGTGCCAGTCCAGAGCACCAGGGAGAGGGGGCAGCTCCAGACCCACGGTGTGGCGAGGAGCCCCATCTTGGGCAGCCCCAGCTCCTGTCCCGGGACAGGGAGCCGTCCTCCGCCGGCACAGCTCGGGGCGGCTGCAGGCCACAGCCGAGACAGCAGCGTGGGAGCGCCTGCGCTGTGTCCAAGCCCTGGCCATGACGTCTGCCGCGGAGAATGAGATCTGCTGGCCAGAGATGGGGAAAAACAGGCGAGAAGAGCCCAGGGTCAAAACTGAAAAGGAAAACTTTGGGTGGAAGGTTTTTGAGGCTGTTTTTTGTTGAAAGACAAACATAAAGCTAAAAATTATTGGAAAGCCCTCAGCAGAGCTGCCAAGGGGAGAGGCGGCAGCTGCTGCAGCGCACACCTCCAGCGCTGTGCCCAGCTCCGATGCCTCCCGCGCCGGCGATCCAGGACGGCACTCCTGCATGGGCTGCGAGCCAGGCATGGCACCGTGTGCCGCTCGAGTGAAACCCTTCGTTTGTACAGGAGCCAAATGTTTGCTTATGCATTATGTTTTCTGGGGAAAAGCTTATTCCAAAATGAAGATTTTTCTCAGAAAAAATAGTGTCGTTCAAGATTATCTTTGTGGGTCTAGATCTGGGGGTTGGTATTGCATTTTTTTTCCTATTTGAAAACTCTCCTCCTTCTTCCTAAGCGACAATGGGAGGAAAAAGCATGGAAACAGAGTAAACGGAAAAAAAAAAAAAAACAACTCAGTTTCTGCAAATCCTTAGGAAAACCCCCACAGAAGATACACGTAACGGTGCGCCATTGTGCAGAGATTCATTGCCTGGCTTCCCGGACAAGGGGGAGCAGAGCAGCGTCCATGGGATGAGTCGCTCCCGGGGGCCAGCGTTTGCTCCGGGCTGGGACCCTCAGCCCCGGCGTGAGGCCAGAGACCCCTCGGACCCTCGCCAGCCCGGCAGCCGGTCGCACATCCGGGTGGGATGAGGCGAGCCACGCCAGCGTGGGTGCGGCGGAGCTGGCGGCTGGGCCCTCCCGCGCCGCAGAGTGACGTGAATTAGCGTGTGACAGTGACAGAAAATGGAAAGGAACGGCCCCGCAAATGCAGTTACAAGAGAAAGGCAAATTGATTTAGTGGACATATGAGTATTTTTGAGAGAGAAAGCAAGAGAGCTGCCTGACATATTCCGAGATACCCTACAATTGCTTCTCTTAAGGAGATGTCATTCAGATTTTCCTGAACTAGCCGTTAAATTACAGTGCTATAAATAGACAGGACACCAGCAGTATTTACAGCGTGAGCATCAGGTGAAAACTACGGCTTGTGCGGCGCCTGCTCGCCTCACCTTGCACCGGCCCTGCTGGAGGTTAACTCTTATTTCCACGTTAATGCCGCCTCAACCCAATGACTGCCATTTGTCAAATTAACATTCATTCCAACAACCCAAAAGTGAGAGCTTTTAAACATTAATTCACAACTATGAGCTCTTCTCAGCACATTATTATGTTACTGTGATGAAACAAACTGCCTATGGAAAGATATAGATCCTACTGGGAACATCGGCGCTGCGGCTGAGAGAGGCAGCCCGTTATGGAGGCAGAGCAACGAGGGCAGAGGCACCCACGTGCCGGCGCTGGCCGAGGGGGAGAGAAAAGGAGTTGGGGTCCCACGGAGCCGCTGCCTGGGCAGGATCTGCTGGAGCAGGGCATCCCCGCGAGCCTCGGCTGGCGGCTCTCCTCCCGGGCTCGGGGCGTCGCGCTGCCTGCCCCGCGTGGGGCCCTGTGAAGCCTTCAAAGCCCCCACCCCGGCTGGAAACGCAGGCTCGCCTCACTCGGCAGCCTCCTCGCCTTCCTGTGTGGTATTCCCGGGAAGCAGCCAGTCCCATGGCTAAGCTAGGATGAATATTTCCAGTCTTAGTTTCAGCTGGATTAAGAGAAAAACTGAACCCATGTGGCTCTTTTTTGGAGGCGGTCTCCAGCAGTGCACAACGATCCCGACAGAATAGGATTTTCTCTTTCCCCTCAGCATGGAATAAGGGACTGAGACTGGAGCGATCACCGGGACACAAAAGGTGCTGCTTCCTCCCCAGTACCGATCCCCACGCCCGCCACAGGTCCCACATGGCTCTGCCACGGGTAAATGCCACCGCGTGGGGGCACAGCCTGGCCCCATCGCCGGGCTTGCCCACCAAACCCCCCTTGGATGCGCTGCCACAGCTCTGGCGCACAGCGCGGAAAGACCCGAGTTTCAGGCTGGCTGGAGGAAAATAAACGCGCTCCACAGGCTGGCGAGAGGCTCAGCCCAGAGCCTGCTGTCTGACGTTGGTTTAGGAGCTGGGCGGGTGGAGGGAGGAAAGGACACTGGGCAGTGCCACCAAACACCCTGGTCCCGTGTCCCCAGAGGGTGCTGGGCGCTGCCGGGACAGCGGGGCCTGAGCCCACCCGCAGCCGGGGCTGGATCCACCGCGCTGGGCTCTGCCACACGGCACTGGCAGTGCCCATCCCGCATCTGGTCTCCTGATTTTCCTGAGGGTCTCCCTCCCCAAATAAGCAAAGACAGATACCTACAACTCAACTGTGCCTAGAATAACACACGGCTCCTCGCCGAATACAAGGCTGTAATTCAATCAAGATGTTCTGCTGACACCATAAACCGGGAGAGCGGCTCAGAGCGGCGTGTATAAATGCCAGCAAAACCCCGAGACTGAATTACAGCTGTGCCGCTGCGCCAGACACCAGCGCGGCTCAAACACGGGGAACAAAGTCCTCTTTGTTAAACTAATTATTTTAATACATATACGGAACGGACAGAGAGGACCTGTTAAATATTTACTGTTTCAGGCCTGTTCTTCGTAGGACATTTTTTTGCATGTTGTTGATATAAGCTGTGAGGTGCAGCAGTTAAATCTGCCCATAAAAAGGGAAAGGTTTGAAGTGTGCAGGACGTATTTCAGGGGGGCCGGGCGGCTGCGGGGCTGGTAATGGAGCAGGCAGCCTTTCACCTCTGGAGCGCTGGTTTGAATCCAAAAGCCGTTACCATCTGGAGGTCATTTGGCAGCATGTTATGAGTTGGGCTGTTCTCAGTCCTAATAACCAAGCGCTCACGTGGTGAAACGGTCCCCAATGCTGGCATGGTGCTGGCCATCCTGGGAGGGGCCAGGGAGGGCAGAGGAAGGGGCTCGAGCTCCCTTTGGGAGCCTCCAGGACAAATGCAGCCCATCGCTCACCGGGACATCACGCTGCTGCGTCCCACAGAGGACAGGAGAGCTCCCCACATCCCAAAAAACAGTGAGTCCGCCTGACGCTGGGAGAGGCCAGCCCGAGAGCACCCGAGCAGCGGTGGCAGGGCAGCAGCTCCAGCAAGCACCAGTGTCCCCATCCTGGGGAGCCCTCATCCCACCAGCACAGGCCAGTGGTGACACGGGGAGTTTGTTCCTCACTGTAGGAGAGTTTGGAAAACCCATTACCACAGAAACGGCTCCGATTGCCGCACAGAAGAGCATGCAGCGGTGCGAGGGCCGTGCCACCTGGCAAGGGCATCGCCAGCCAGAGGGAGACACGGCACCAGCGCCCGGCTGGAACACGGCGAGGGAGGACACGGGCTGTCCAGACGCTCTGGCACAGCTGGCACGCAGCGCGTGGCCAAACAAACCAACAACGCCTGAAAGCACTGGGGACACGTCACTGCCCACCTGGCAGCGGAAAACAGGGACCCTGACAGCTGGGACCCCGGCGCTGAGCTGCTCCGTGGGTCCCTCGACGCCCCATGTGCTGGAGTTCACCTGTGCCCAGAGCAGCCCCCCCTCGGCCGGGGGGCACCGCCGCGACCCAGTGCCACTCTATGGAGCAGCCACCGCACGCCCCCCGCCACCGAGACCCCGGGAGCGCGTTCCACCGGCAGCGGGGGCACCGCAGCCTCCCCAGCGCAGCGCAGGAAAAAGGCTTCGTCTTCCCCGCAGAGGGACAGAGGCTGGCAGCCCGCTGCCGTGGCAGGGACTTTCCCGAGGAGCACCTCACATTCTGTAGGTCTCAGCAAAAACTGTGGGAAGAGCTCAAATATGCAGAAAGCACTGATTTTCCACGTGGATGCATTGCCATTAGCCCTGCCCATTAATTAGAATAACGCTAATTGTTACAATAATGATGATTATATACACTACTTCATATTTACTGAGATTGGAAACATTTAAAACAAACCCTTGCAAAAGCTGCGTGCTTTTATCAAAGCCAGTAACGTCTCAGATAACATTTTTAAATGCCAACTTTTCTATGAAAATGTATATTTATATCAACAAAATTAAATTTCAGCTTAAGCTTCTTATTATAAATAAAGGAAAATAAGTCAATAAAACAATAAATATCTAACTGAATGAAGCAGAAATTATATCCAATTATATTTTCTTTAAAACCCAATTTATCTGCCAATATTTTCTTTAAATGCTCATGTTACTTTTTCACTTACTAACAATAAATGCCTGGATGCATTTCAAAGTGGTGCCTTTTCTATTATTTCATTTCCTGGAGTCCTCAGCCTGAAAGGACATTAATAGCACACTATAAATAAAAAAAAAGTTACTTAAGGGTTTACAGCAGAGGATTTCTATGGAAACAAACCGAAGAGGGGTGTCTGCATCAGAGTGGGGGCGGTGGCTGGAAACAAAGAGCGCACACGAAACGGCAAAGAAAGTTCAGCTCCACACGCCAAGGCGGGGGCCTCCAGCCCGCACCAGGCGCTGCGTCGCGGGGGTCACGGGGCTGGCGGGGCCCTGCGGGGCGCTCGCCGCCCGGGTCGCGGTGCCGGTCCGGTGCAGCAGCACCCGCGGGAGAGGGGCGGTTGGGGCACCGGGTGGGGGCTGCTGGAGCCCCTGCCTGCGCCCGAGACGAGTCCCAGCGAAGCCGCGGGGGTGCTGCTGTGCACGGGGACACCACGGGACGCGGGGATGCTGCGGGCTCGGGGGCTCGCCCTCGCTGCCCAGGCCCCCTCCTCGCCCTCGCTCCGAGCGCCAGCCGGCGATGGGGAGCGGCTCCGCTGCCAGCCCTCTCGCAAACAGCAAGTGGATTTCCAAGTGAGAGGGACCAAAATGATTCGCATAACATAGGAAACAATCCCACAATCAAAAAATCTTTCACCACTTAATAGGATTTTATAAATTGAATTATCTCCCTGAGCGCTGACAGTCCTGGCCTATCAATCAATTAGGGGATGCCAGGCTGGAGCCTACAGACCCAGCGGGAGCCGGGCACCTCGCGCCTTCAGCTGGGCAGCGCCGGGGCCGGGGGGGCCGTGCTCCCGTGGGAGCCTGCAGCCCCCACTGCCAGCCCGGGCACCCGCCCTGGGCTCCGCACGGCTGCCCGCCGGCGAGGTGTCTCCGGACGGCACAGAAACGGCTCTGGCCACCAGCTCGCCGCAGGCCCAGGGCCCCACAGCGCTTCCACGCGAGGCGTTCCCACCCTCTGACAAGGTCGGAACCGCAGGTTCCGCCCCCGCGGTCCCAGCGTTTCACCACTGAGTCACGGGCTACACAAAGGGATGAAACAGCTTGTAAAGAAACACATTACCCAGCCTTAATTATTTGTTACGCGGCTATTTTGCAGCTAAAATGCCCTTTTTGTCCTTTAAAACCGCTACTTGTGGCCGCCGCGCGGTGCGGCACGGCCGGGAGGTCAGGCGGGGGGGCCGCACCCCGCTCCGTCGTTTCTGGGGCTGACAGAGCCCGGGGGAGCCCCGTCCCCCCGGTGCCTCGCGTGCGGGCTCCCGCAGTTCGCGGCTCCGCACTGAGCGCGCATTAATGCGGCGGGGGGAGCGCGCGTTATTGATGGTGCGTAGGACCAGGTGTTCGCAGACGAAAGGTTAGTTTATTAATCCACTGGGAGACCTTATGAAAAACAAATTCGGGTAAACAACATATTTTTCTTGACTGCTTTTCAAGATTTAAGGCAGGGATCCTGTTCTCCGACTCGCTTTGACGCATTTCCATTGCGCTCCGTTATTACTTTCTTCAAAAAAAGAGAGATTGCTTCTCGTGCCACGTTCTGGGGAGAGAGGAGCCTAATTGAATCTGCTGCCGGTGCGCGCCGGACAGCATCTCCGTCCCCGTTATGGATGGTCGTGGGACACACGGCCAGGCCCGTTGGAAAGGCATTTTTCCGTGAGGAGACTGCAGGACCAGCACCGCGTCCCCTCCTTTCTGCCTCGGGCAGCCTGCGCCCCCCGTCCCCGCCCTCTCCAGCTCTGTGCCCCGCAGAGCCCAGCCCCCCGCCCCACAGCCGCTGCTCCTGCGCCCGGAGCGAGGGTTACTGTGGGCGTTTGTCTGCCGGGGATGTCCTGGCTCAGCCCCACTCGGCAGCTGAAACACCACACAGTCGCCCACTCCACACCTCACTGCACCCCCTCCAGTGCGATGGGAGGAGAACTGGGAAAGAAAAGAAGGCAAAAACTCGTGGGTTGAGGTAAAAACAGCTTAAGAGAACAAGAGAGGAAAAGAAAACAGAGCTAGAAATCAAACTCTAGAGCAGAACCCACCTCAACACGTCACTCACTGCACAGCAGCTCAGGGTGGATCCCAACACCCAGCTCACTCCCCAGCAGCCAAACCTGGCCCCCCTGCCCCAGCCCCACTTTATACCCTGGGCGTGGGTCACGTGGGAGGGCCCAGCCCCTGGCCAGTTTGGGTAACCTGTCCCAGCTGGTGGGTAACCAGTGACCTGTCCCAGCTGTGTGCCAGCCACAGGGGCCACCAGCTCCAGCTCCTCTCCCAGCTCTGGTAGGAATGAACTCCGTCCCAGACGGAGCCAGGACAGGGGAGTCCAGTGAACCTCCTGTGTGCCCTGCTCTGGCAAGGAGCTGGGGTGGTGAAGGGCCCTCGGTGCTGGCACTGACACCTCCCACCCCCCCCCACGCCCACGGTGCCTGGCAATGCCTCTCTCCCCTCCCAGAGCCACCCCAACGCCGCGGGCAGCCGGGCTCGGCAGGGCAAAGGCACCGGCCCAGAGCTCGCCGCTGAGCCCGCACTGCCAGGAGGGACCCAGAGCCCTGGGCCCAGCGGGGATGAGGCGGTGGCTCATTTGGGGAGGAACTGGGCAACGGAGCGCTGGGCACGGCGTGCGGCTGGCTCAGCCCCCTGCCCTGTCCCTCTGCTTCTCGTCCAACCTCTAAGCGTGGTGCTCGGGAAAGAGATCCCTGTGCCCCATGTACGACCACTGGAACTTGATTAAGCACTGAACTTTAATTAATTGACTAGCTTGGAGTAATAAGGTTTGCCAATTTGCTTTGCCCAACGAAGAAGTGCGTAGTTAATTTACATTAACTGTCAGGTGTGAGGGCTGCCATCGCGCAAACAGCCGCTCTCCCACCATCCATCGGGTGAGGCGCAGAGCACACGGAGTGCCCGGCCCCCATCGCAGCCCCCACTCCCCCTCCACCACCCACCTGCGTCCCGGACCCCCACAAAACCCCGGCCCCATGGCCAGAGCCGCTGCAAGCGGGCGAAGCCGGAGCACCCAGTGACCAGCTCTGGCTGAGCCAACAGGGACTGGCCTCTGCGCCCACTGGGACGGGGGCCATGGGGACCCCTCCCGCGCCCCTCTGGCCACCGCACAGCCGGTGCTGCTGCAACCAAGGGGAAAGCGCCGGCGGGAGGGGTGTGCCGCCACCACGCACGACGCCCCGCTCCTGGCCTGTCCCCGCCAGCAGCTGGGGAAGCTTTCCAAATGTCAGCTTTCCGTCCAGTTCCGTTATTCCCACCCCGCGCCCACGCCGTTAAAGGTTACAGGGTAAATCCCCTGCGCCCGGCGCGCTGAGCTGAGCCACGGGGAATGCGATTCCCGCCGCAGCGCGCTGGGAGCGAGCGTGGATGCCCAGAGCGGACGCCCTGCCCGTTTCTTCAGCGTGCGTCTTCTGCGCTGTAAATTGATTGGCACTTTCTATCTGAGGAAAAATGAGTTCTTAAAATTGAAATACCGATTATTGTTATGGTAATGCAGCCAGGCTGCGGCAGGAGAGGTTCTGAGATACAACCAGGGCTGAGGCGTGCGCGGCCTGGCCCCCGTAACACTGCCGATGCACGCGGTGGGCGCAGGTAACGACCAAGGTAACCCGGGGCCTGTGCCATCGTTACTGCTTTATCACGTTTTGTATAAAATGCTTTCAGCCTCATTTAGGATGTCAGCCTCTATCAAAGGTTTCCTGGCATTGAGAGCGCGATGCGTCCCCGCGGCACTGGCGTCCCTGGCACCCTCGCCTCTGCCGCAGGAGCACGCGGGGCGCCCGGGACCCCTCTTCGGGGACGCGGCGCTAAGCAGATCTACGAATGTGAAAACAAAAGTACCAAGCCCGTATTAGTGCGACGTAGGACTGATTCCCAACCTATGCTACCGCTTCCTCTCATCTTCACCTGAAACTGGTAATTTGGAGGCCATACCTGTGTTTGGAAAATAACAGTACACACAGAATTATAAAAGTTTAATATGCTCTCAGTAAAATGAAAAATGAGCGGTTATGATATTGTCTAACACTTTCAAATGTGTTTATTAATTCATGTTTTAAATCATAAGTTTCGTTCTGCAGGAGAGTCATACACAGCAATAAGCAAGTTTTAAAATATTAATGAATAAACAATATTCCTCTATTGAAATATCACATGCTTCTTTGAACAACGTACCACCGGTAATAAATCACAACCAGCAGAAAATTGCATTTCATATTTAATACAACTTGAACTCTGCCTTTTTATAAATGATATCTTTTTTGTTTAATTGGCGTCAGTTCAGATCTAGCAGATTGCTAATAAAATTCTGGATTTCCATATTTAATGACGCGTGCTCTTTATGCTGAATTTTACCACAAAAACGCAGCCTTTTATTACCCTGAGAGCCAGCGTTAATAGGGGATCCCGTACCGCGAGCAACAGCCCCCCTTGCTCTCCCGGAGCCCCTCCTGGGCTCCCCGGCGGCGAGGGGCGAGGGGGCCACGTGGCATCTGTGAGCACCGCTGGCGGAGCGCGGGGGGCCCTGGTGCCGGGCTCTCGCTCTTTGGCGCGGGGTCACCCACCGTCTGCGCTCTGAAGGGCACCATGGCCCCGGCGCAGCGCCCAGCGGGTGCACGGCTGGGTGAGTGGTGGGGACCAGCGCCACCAGAGACCCTGCGGAGCTGCAGCAAGGGGGGACCCTGAGCCCCTCCAGGCTTCCGGGAGAGCTGGGCTCGTTGGGGCGGCCGCAGGAGGAGGAGGAGGAGGAAGGCCCCTTCCCCACCGGGGGACACTGCCTGGAGGGGGGCTCCTCGGGGACACCCGCAGGTCCCCACTGACCCCCACAGGGACCCACCACCCGCCCCAGGAGGGGTGGCTCACGTGGGCACCTATGGCACCCCTGCACGAGCGCGCACGTCTGCACCCACGTTAGACTCTGCAGAGATGAATGAAATTAATTGGTTTTAATTAGCCTGGGTAAACAAGATCCTTAAATTTGTTGCCACATGAGAGTTTTGGCAGTCTCCAATAAATTAATCCTTTTTATTACATCAATGACAGGTAGATGATCAAATAGGCTTTGATACAGATTCGGGGGTTTCTCACCTAGCAGCGCGCTCAGACGCTTGGACTTCCTGCTGCGGCTGCTGGATGCAAGAGCGGGGCCACCGCCGGCGCTGGCTGCAGAGCCCGCGCGCAGGCGGAGCGTGGGATTTGGCAACAAACAGACAGGGACACCAGCGAAGCTTTGAAGAAAAGTCTGTCTTCAGGATTTGCTGGGAAAGTGGAGTTTTCAGTGGGTGGGGTCATGCCAGGTGTGGGGGCAAGGGGGACGCTGTGACGAGGCGCAGCAATCAGCGTGTCGTGTCAGCGCATCCTGCGGCCCGCGGCTGAGCTGCCTCGCGGCCTCGCCCCGCGGCCCTTTGCTGGCCACCGTCGCGCAGCGCCCAGCGGGACGGCGCGATGGGCGAGCGTGGGACTGACCCGTGGCCCTGGCCAGTGGCTCTGATTTCCCAGGCACGGTAGGATGCAGCCCAGCGCCCACGGCTCAGCTGTCAGCAGCGGTTTTAAACGCAGGGACCACCCGTCCCTGCCAGCCGCTGCCGGGAGCAGCGAGCAGCTCGGTATTTCAGGTGCACGGGAAGACGAGTCCCTGCAGCAGGCCGGCTGCCGGGCCGTCAGCGGGGTCAGGAGCAGGGCAGCACCCGCGTCCCACCCAGAAAACCCAGGAGGCCGATTCCGCAGCCGCGCTGGCCAAGCGTCCCCTCTGCACCCGGGCCGGGGAGCTGCTGAGCGCAAAGCCTCCTCCTGCTCTCCACCGCCCAGGGAAGGATAACTGGATGGGAATTCTAATCATATATTATATTACCGTGTCATATTAGACTAATAAAATCCTAATACGATACAGGAACGGGGAGCATATCATAACTCCTCTGTGGCTAATACAATGCACGCCATCAATCACCCCAGGGCTGGTCCTTGGCAATGGTACCAGTGCGTTCTGTGTCACGCTGATAACTCCGTCCCTCCCACCTAACGGTTCACTTTTCTTCACAGTCCATATGGCAGTGACATTAAAGCTAATGAAATAAAATAAAATTTGCCACTCTTTGAAGAATTCCATTCTTTAAAAAGATGTATTTTATTAACATAAACTGGGAACATCTTCAGTTACCCGGAGTTATTTTTGTCACAATGGAAATACACGGCACAGACACTGGCAGCAGCATCTCACAGCCGACTTGCGTGTGGTCTTCGCAAAAGACCTCGCCACGGGATAACACCGCGCCACTCAGCCTAGCACGTTTACTGCCGAGTTCGCAGCGTCAGCAGAGCTGCCCCCCTGAACCAGTCCCACGGGGCGTGGATTTTGCCGTGCCGGAAGGTCACAGTCTCCCCGACTCTTCCCTTCCCAGGCTGAGGCTCCCTTGTTGCGTCCAAGGCCAGATACGCAGGGCGCCGGGAGCTCGGCATCCAAATGCCGGGGAGAGGAGATCACCGCCTGCTTTGGGCACAGGAAGGTTTGCTGTTCTTCGTGGGCCGTGAGGGCTGCAGGGGCGGCTCCCGCAGCTCTGCAAGTCGCAAATCCGGCTGTGTCTGCTGGGGTGCCGGGCGCCGTCGCTCCCTGGCCACGGGGCTCCTCACAACCCCTCCCGCCGGACGTCCCGGCCTCTGGCAGCTCCTTGGCTGTGCCGCGGGCCCCCAGCCAGGGACAGAGCGGGTCGGATGGAGCCAGGCTCATCCCAAAAGTGGCTGGTCCAGCCATGCACAGGGGAGCGCCGCGGGTCTCGTCTCCAGACATCCTCACGCCTGTCGCAGCCCTGTGATGGGCAGTGTGGTGATGACAGTGCACACGCCTTCGTCAGGACAGAGCCGGGCACAGAAGACGGCGATTCCGGGACCTGATGCAAATCCTCCCGGCTGCTCCTGCTGCGCTCCATGCAGGGTCTCCGGGCTGGCACTTCCCAGGGCTGGTGGGAGCCACAGCCACGGGGCGCGGGGCTGATGGGCTTTGCTCCTCTGCCAGCCCAGCGTGCTGGTGGCACAGGGCTGCGGTGGCTCTGGTGATGCTTGGCGGTGATGCTTGCACACGCCAACAGCTCAAACCCAGGCGCGAGGAATGAAGAACGAGGATTGCACCACCGAGCAGCCCCGTGGGCGGAGGGCTGAGGGTCTCCTCCCCACACCAGGACAGGCACACGGCGCTGCGGCAGAGGTCCCACACGGCTGGGGGGCCACGGCCCCCGTCCGCGGAGCGTGCGCGGAGAGGGATCTCTGCACGAGTCGCTGTTCCTGCGCGCGGCTGTTGGCCCTTCGGGGTGCAGCTGCTGGGCGAAACACAATGCCCTCCGCAGCACGATGCTAACGCTGGTGCTCGCTGTAAACCCTCCTGATGTGTGATCGAGCCTCAAGGACAAGATGTTTATTATCTGCCATGTGACCACGCGGCTGTTCTCCAACGCAAGGGAAGGCCAAATTGCACTTGTAATTCAAAGGCACCCAAAGCCTTAATGCTGTGAAGAAGCACGCTAATGATGCCCAGCGGGCGCGGGGCACGCAAGTGCGGCCCAAAGGTTGTTGATGGCCTTCCTGTGAACCTCCTCAGCGCGTGACAGGTCCTTGCCTGTGGCCAGCAGAGACGCGATCGAGATGAGGGACGTCTGCGTGTTCATTACGCTGCCTACGCCCCCACTGACACACTTCACATTTAAAATACTGTTTCCATTGAGCTGAGCACAAACGCTGAGCGCGTGGGCTTGGGGAGCGCCATTAGCAGATGCAAATCAGCCGGTGCTTTGTCCTCCGCACACGGAAGTCTTCCGAAGTCCACGGTCCCCATCTGCCCCACTCTCGTTAACTGATAATGAAGGCTTTGCACTGCACGCCTAGTTACGTACGTATCTATTTAAGCGCACCACCTGTAGTGACGGAGCAATGCTGGGTTCTAGAACTGGCTGAGAAGTTGTGTCTGCTCTGTGAACAGAGGCGGAAGCAGGAACCGGTGCGGGAGGGCACGCGTGGCCGCGGTCCTGGGGGTGAGAGCGGGTAAACAGAGCTATTTCACAAAATAACCTGATACAAGAATCGTTGACAAGAAAAGCCGACCCACAAGCTAACTGAATCACACAAATAATCGTTCAGCCACCAAACCAACACCCAAAGGCTTCAAGAGCGACTGGGAGGGGAACGCGACGGCAGGCGGCTCCTCGGCGCACGGCCCAGGCTCCGGCCCAGCGCGGGCTGGCAGCGAGCGCTAGCCCTCTGCCCAGCGACGCTAACCCCAGGAGTCAGTAGTTGTATTTATCAAAGATCATTTGCTGCAAGTGATTAACGTTAATTTGATTTCCTGTGAGTCAATTTCCTTGAGATATGGTAAATAGGCTATTACCTGTTATTGACCTTTACTTTATTAAAAAGATTTAACATTAGCATTTATATATATACGTCCTTCCAAAAAAAGTTTTTTTAATAAAGAAAAATATTTTTATAATCGCATTATACTCGCTGGCCAAGGCTGTAGTTCCAAAGTTAATGTTAAATAAAGATGGTAATTAGGAGTGAATATGAGGATGATTTCTAAACCCATCTGAAGGCCTGACCCCTTCCCTCGCCTCCGCTCGAGCGCTGCTCCCGAGCAGAGCAGGGTGGGCGCGGGCAGGGGCTGGCGGGCAGCCGGCGGAGGGGACGCGCCGGCCGGCACGTCCAGCCCTCTCCAGGCAAGAGGGCACCAGGAGCCACCGGTCTGTAAAGAAACGCTCGGCTCCTGCCTCGTGCCAGCTTGGCTACCCATCTCCTGGTCTGACTTAGACTGAGCCGGAAGAAATGACGTCAACGTTTGATCATGAAAGCAAAAAGTTTATTCATGTTTGAAACTACATATAACTACCACGAGGAAGACTTTTCAATCCAGGGTGTAATCCAGTTAGAAAGTAACACGAAACGGTTTAATACATTAGAATCACTGCCACAAATTATTCTCATGACTCAATCAGTTTCAGAATCGCATACGATACAAAAGAGAGAGCAAGGCCCCCGTCACACAGGGGTACAGTACCGAATACTGCAGTCTGTATGCATCACAACGAGTCCTTGGTTTCTGCGTGGATTAGTAACAAGATGAAGAACATTCAAAATGTTTCTCAGTATTTACAACAGTTTCACTGTTCTGTGTCAAACCTAAGACCCCATGTTCCCACTTCCGCTGCTGTGTAAGTTGCCCGCGCAACCCTGATTCTCGTAAAAGATTACAATGTACATTACATTTCATGGGGAAACAAAGAGTTAATTACAAGATGCAAAAAGATAAGAAAGAGACAAACTACAGCGTGAGTATTTTCAGAGGTAGTAAGTGAGCACTCTAAGCTACAGAACATGTTGAAAGTCTATTGGTTTGTATGAGTTCGCATGAGGTAATAAAGCTGTGTTTGATTGGTGAGATGTATAAATACTCTTTTGCTACACTATGTACAACACTCCGTATGATGGTGCGTTTTTCCTTCGCTCTTTTCCTTTGCCTGTTTGCGGTTTGCTGCCAAGAAGAGGTAACCGATCGCGGCAGCGTGCGCAGCACCTAGCTCGTACTGTAAAACCCGGGCCGTGGCCTTCCCGGAGCTCGGCAGCAAGGGTCTTCGTCTCCTACCAACAACCTACGTCCGGTGCCGAAACACAGAGAGGAGACGCGGGGTCCGGGCAGTCTTAGCAAGAAAAGATGCTCCCGGGTTCCAATTTAATTTGTAAGACAATAGATCACAACAGAAATGTGATGAATAAGGATTCTTGAACACAACCATTGTTAACTGAAATAACTGAACAGCTCTTTTTATTCCAGCTCTGAGAGAGATACGAAAAGGTTAAACACAACCAAATCTGCGGTTCATTTCGACCTCCCATGGAAATAGGCGTGAAGGTAAATTTCGGTGAGGTGTCTCTGTGTCTGCCCCTGCTGCTGAGGTTAAGCTTGTCCTGTACTTTTACCCTTAAGGCCAAGTAATTGGCAACTGTTAGACCAACATCGTTAAAACTGCTGATAATAAATTATGATAAAATAGTTACAGGGCTATAAACAATGCTAAACCTTGGCCTAATTGGATAAAGTGCTTTTTAACATTGTGTGTTTTAAGTATAAATACAAATGATTATGATACCTTTAAAAAACAGATTTACCAAGTTTTCTAATAAGACAAGGTTTTACAGTAAAGCTGTAGGTGGTTGGCTACAAAAAACTCTTTCCTTTTTCTCCTGTGACTCTGAATGCGCTCATCAAGGCATCTCAGCCCAGGGAAAAAGTGTTGCTAGGAGATTAGTTAGAGGTATCAGAGTGCACGCTTCCCGGCCCTTCTGTCGGGGAAGTCACAGAAGATGGAGTAGTTGCGTCCTGCCAGCCTCCATTAGCCTGAAAAGGGAAAAACAATTCAATTGATACAATTGTGCATATTAATTACACCGCACGCTGAACGCACCCGGCTGGCGAGCCCGGGGTTGGGCAGGAGACGCTCCGGGAAGGAGGTTTTCCTGCCCTCCCTCTGGCTGCAGAATTTGTGACAGGAAAAAGCAGCGGGCGTTGCGCGAGGGACGCCGAGAGCGCGCTCTGCGACAAGGCCGAGCCTCCAGCGCAGAGGCAAGCCGAGACACCAGAAGCCGCCCAGCCAGACGTTAGCCGCAACTAGGACTTGGGGATTTCTGCACAGACATCCGCGCCTTAATGAAGAACATCCCTTTAGCCAACACTTCAGCTTTTTCCCCTGAGAAGACAAGTCTGAGGCCATGGCGTTTAACCCCCTCGTCTCCCCTCGCTTCCCAAATTCTGGAATTGCCTCTCTCCTCCCGGCAGAGCCCTCGGCAGAGCTGCTCCAGCCGGTGAGCCGGGGTCCCTGCAAACGGGATCCGCCAGCACGCAAACGTGGGGCTGCGAGGCGGAAAGGGGCTGCTCGCATCGGTTTTCCAATTATCTCTAAACGCAGCCCCTATTCCGGACGCCGCTCCGCGTCTCCGCGCGCCGCCAGCCCTCACCGCGTCAGACCTGCATCAGCAAGAGCAGCGCTCAGGAACAAATTTGCCTTATGTCTGGGCCGATTGAGGCAATTGCTGAAATCAATGTCTGATCAAATTTCTGCTGTGGCAGACAGCTTGTCGCTACATATTTTTGTGTCAGTCAAGAAGAGGGAGGCGCGGGGCTCGTGAGTTGGGGGACGCTGAGTGGAAGTGACGGGGAGGCCTCTCCACACGGCCCGCGAGAGCCGCCCCGGCCCCGCGCTGCCGCCGCCCCCGGCCTTGGCAGGGACGCTTCCCGGCAGGGAAAGGTTAGTCTATGCTAATGGCTTTATGACGTGCTTCGTTACCAAAACGATCAGCGGCCTGGCTCCGCACCCTGGGCCGCGGTGACACCGCGCTCTCTCGGAGGAAGGGGCAGGGGCGAGCGATGGCGTCGCGTGGGACTTCCCGGCCGGCCCGGCCGTCGCCCCTCGTCACAGCCGGCCCTCGAACCCAGCCCCTGCACCCGGCCTGGCTAGGTCTTACGTTAACAAATCCTTCACCTATCGTGATGGAAGACAATGCTCTACGGCTCCTACAGGAGGAGGAAGCCTCGGTAACCGTCTCCTCGGCAGATAAAAACAGCAAACAGAGGAGCTCTCATGCCGACAAATTCAAACGTTTGGCTTCTCTTAAGTAAAATTAACGGCAACACCAACCTGCAATCGCATCAAGGCTGAAACCTCACCACTGGCTTTACAACACCCAGCTGTTCAGACACAGGCTGAAAACACACAAAGCCTGCTCCAAATGCACAGGCACCGCTGCTTTTTTATTTCTTAAAGATAGGAAAATCTACTTAGAGAAAGAAAAACTCTTGTGCAGATATGAGTCTAAAGATATTCCATCTGAAGTAAACATCATTCCTCTTTTATCCAAATTTATAAACAACAAATGTACAATATTTTTACTCAGCCTGGCAGCTGGAGGAGAGGTTGTCAGCAAGCATTCTTTTTTTCAAATAAATTAATCCTTACTCTGGTGGTTTGAGATTATGCTCTGTATTATACAACAGCGCCTTATCAGGCCTCATCAGCGAAGATGGAATTCATGTCTGTAAAATGCTGCAGGCAATCACAGTTTCATATTTTATCATGTTGATAAGGATATCGCAAATTCTCCGAAGCATTTCAAAACACTTAAATGAAAAAGGAGAAATGCAACTAAAAGGCTTTTTATATGGTTTGTTGTGGGTTATTATGAGTTATTTATAAACCCAAAAAGAAAGATTTGACATTTCAAATGTAAAAGATTTGAGTATTTAATGGTACTTTTTTCCCTTTACAATTGAACATCTTCAATCACATTTTAAATCATTAATATTTACTCTCATGGCAAGTGGAAACCCAAAAAGCGGGGAAAACCTCCCATTCCCTGTGGCTGCAGGATCTCACCCTGGCTCTCCCCGTTTTCCCGCAGCCACCCTCTCCGCAGGCTCCCGGCACCTCTCAGCACCCGCACCCCGACCCGCAACGGGTCGTGAAACCAGGGGCAGCCCCCGGGATGGGGAGAGGGTCGCTGGGCCGGGAATTCCCTACGCTCATTTTGAAGTCCATGACTGTGAAGGAAAACAAATGAAAGTCACCTCTCAGGCAAATACGAAACATGTAAAAAAAAAATCAAAGCATTAATTGTTGAAGCTGTAAATGAGAAAAGCAAGCTGGAAATGAAAGATGAAAGGATCTGCCGCGCGGCTCTCGCCACAGAGGCTGCGGCTGTGGGTGGCATTTCATCCAGGCGTTCACGCCGACAGCAGAACAGATCTTTGCCTTTATTTATCCTGGCGCCTCGTGCGCAGGCCACGGGGTCCAGCCTGCGCGGCTCTGAGCACTGTCACATCCCATTGCTTACAGCGAGAGGCAGGACGTTTAGCACCTAGCACCAGCAAGCCTATAATCCCTCAATTTACTGGCAGCTGTTTGCCAGACCTACTGCTCCCTCCCGTTCGGGGTAACGAGGCCAGCGGTACTTCCCAAACACGGGAAGAACCCGCACCCTTGGAATGGCTGGAAGTGCTGGCGTCCGACTGCCGGCGGTAACAAACACGCCGCAGCTGTCTGGCCACCTCTGTGGAAGAACAAGAGCCTTCTCTGCGAGGCTATTACTTTTTAACTCAGAAGGCTGAAAAACATAAAAATTCGAATCGCTTGTAGTCACGCTCTAGGAATTTCTCTCTTCTTACGTCATCCAGACTCATGGCTGCATCAAGGGGTATTCTGTGGTTCATCCCCAAAGAGGCGGTGTTAAAAAACCACTACTGCAAGAGTAATTAATACACGTATTAACGACCGCATTTACCTGACACCGTGCTTATGGCTCTCAAACCACTGTTCCCCTGGGTACTCACATTTAAATTATGTGGACTGTACAGTGAATTTCCTCCCAGGCCATCACTGTATCCTCCCGTCTGATTGATAACATGACGCAGGGTATCCACCTTAAAGTAAGGGGAAACAAAATTCATCATTCCCAATCTATTAAAACACCATCACTTACAATAGGCAACATTTTGAATTATGTGAGCCAAAAGGCTTTAGCATCTTCTATGAAGGCAGATTTATCAATCAGGAATGACTGGCAGAATTTCAGCAAATCCTCGCGTGTTAAAAGCCATACATCTCTGCTGCTCCCAGCAGCCAAACAACGCCTTCCTCGCAGCAGTGCGTCCTGGAGGTCCTTCTTAAGCGGCTGCCGCAAAGCGCTGTGCATATTTATGTGTCTGTGTGTGCCTGCACGCGTGGGAACAGACTACGGCATCTACGGCATCCAGAACGTGGAGCTCGCCCTGTCTGAAAGGACTGCAACCGTGACTGAGGATGAGTTGGATTTTAACAGCTCAGTTAGGTATGTTCTGACATGCACAGAAATAAATAAATAAAGGTTTGTCCAATAAATGAAAGGAAGATTTTTTTTAAAAAAAAAGGGGGGAAAAAAAAGAAAAGGAAAAAAAGAAAGAAAATTCACTGGATTTGCAGTGTCCATGGAAGTCAGACGCACCCAATCCCATTCCATGAGCTCAAGCCAGAGCCGAATGCATTCACAAAGCTTAAAGTTTCAATCAGGAAAAAATCACTCTTTCCGTTATCTTTGTGAAATTCAATGCTGGGGTAGGAATAGGTCACATTCGGAAATACGCAGCCTCCACTCTGCAGCGAGGCACAGACCATTGAATCGAGCCAGAGTAAGGTGGAATTTTTAGCCCAAACCCTACCCTGCTAGAAAGGCCCTACTGTGGGGCATTTCTCCTACCTGTGACTGCACATTGGCTCCGACTTGGGACCCCTGGTAAGAATCCCCATTCAGACTCTGCATGTTCATGAACATGTCCCCAGAATTTGGGAGGTTAAAAGAACCAGAAGAACCTGGAAAGGAAAGAGTTAGGTAGCTGAATAACAGAGAGCTGCAAATATACAACCCCAGAGACCTGAGGGCAGGGGAGGAGCAGACAGGAGAGGAGAAGGAAAGGCAGCGCACAGCGGAGGGAAAGCTGCGGGCCCGGCACTGGGCCAGCTTGGGCCGCCGGCCCCCCGCCCACCGGTTCAGCGCGTCCCGGCGGGGGCTGCTGCCGGCTCTCGGCACCGCACCAGCCGCGGCCCGGAGCGCGACGCTGGGACAGCCTGGCCCTGCGACCCGGCTCAGCTCTTCCCTCTGGAAGAGTGGCAGCCTGTGCAAGACCAGGGTTCCATGCAGAGAGCTTTCCTCCGGGATCGCTTCATCGTGAGATGCTATCACCAAGCACTCGGAGAAAAACTCATTTTGAGTCTGCACTTAATGTCTCCTTCAGAAGGAAATGGCTGGTAATTTCCAATTAGCCGATTTATTACCATCAGAGGAGGAACCTTTTTCTTACTTTCTTTCAATTAAAGGGTGTTTTTCCCATGGATCACTATACCCTTTAAAAGTTGTCTACAGCTAAGTTGCAGCAAAACTTCAGTGTAAATCGTGCCAAACACATCTGTGCTTCGTGGAAACCTTTGCCTCTGGAGCCCAAAAAAGCGACTTCCTCTTTACAGACTCCCTGCTAATTTAGTGCTTAGATTTGCAAAACGTCAACAACACACTAGGAAGACAATTTTTAAATACTGCAGAACATGTGGTAGAGCAACTCCAAAATAAAAGCTGCATCCTTAGATTTATATATAGAGTATCAACTCTGTTTCAGGCAACCCAGAGTTTAAATTGTAATCAGTGCATGCTAAAATATTCCTCTGTTTTGTTCTTATCTTGACAATAAATATAACGGTTCTACAAAAACAGACTTGGAGCTGCTGAGCTGCCTCATTTTATGTTATTTTCACTGAATGAGAAAAAGCTCAAAACATCTACAAACAAGGCAGCTGCCAGAAGCCCAAGCCAGGCAGACATTGCCTCTGTGGGAATTACGCAGGCCCGCTCCGTTCCCCGTAGGGCCGCGGGAGCTTTGCCGCGGGGACCACCTACGGCAGCGCCCAGCCCCTGCAGTGGTCCAGCCTGGAGGTCCGCGGGCTCGGTACCGCTCCCCAGGCCACGACCAGGTCTGCTAGGGAGCTGCAGCCTCCTCAGCCCGACGAACGCGCCGGGGTGCATCGCGGGCCTTCCTTTACGGACGGCCCGTCGGGATGCTTTAACGCACGCGCTGGGTACGCACCAGAGTTTGGTGTGGTGGGGGAGTTTGTCTGGTTGTTCTGGACGGCTGCGGCCACGGCGTGCGCTGCGGTCACAGCCGTCTTTGCCGCGTAGAGATTGGCTTCTTCCTGGAACTTCCCGATGTTCTTCTTGTACCTGATTCTCTTATTGCCAAACCAGTTGGACACCTGCAGGGGAGAGAGGTGGGAAGGGTGAAGGACACAAAGCACCTGACCTGGCAAACCATGATCCCTCCACAATGTCATGTTTGGTCCAGCAAACACGCGTGCCCCAGCTCCCAGCCCGTATCTGCCGCGTACTCCAGGTCACCAAGCAGGAACCGCAGACCAGTTAAATATTGCTATGGGTATGAGCGTGATCTGGCTCTGCTTCTCTGCTGGCAAACCCATGCACGAGGGGTGACTCTTTCATGATGACGCATACCCTGGAGCTCGCTGTGGTGTTTAGTACAGCTTTGTCTCCTACTTCCAGGAGCCATTTGTCACCAAAATCAGTGCAAGACCCCAAAAGCTGCTGAAGGAGGACCAAGGCCCGGTTGGGTGAGGGCGCGCGGCAGTGCGAGCTATTGTTCTTTATTTTTGGGCTGGAACAACCTTGGCAGCCCACTCATAGAATCGTGTTTGGTTGGCTGAAAATGAAAGGAATCCTATAAATCAATAACGGCTGAAAGGCCACTCTGTCATCTCCCTTTGAAGACACTGTACTGAAGCCAAGACGGGGCACCGACTATTAACCCACACAGAGGTCACGGCTGGAGCCGCCCAGAAAACTTCGTACAACCTTTCTCAGCGGCTTTGTCCAATTTCAGCTGCGTATCAGAGCTCCTAACCAACAAACCCAGTTTGTAACACCGACAACGGCCAACGACGCAGAGACAGGAAAGCATCCGCTACAACACAGAGGTAAAGGGCAGGGCACCAGTAACAACTGGTGGTTACCGGCCACCCTTGCAGTGAGGGACCCAGCTGCCCGGCGTGGGGGGGTGTCCCACGCCCCCCGGGCCCCACAGCCCCACGGCTGTGCCCCACAGCAGCTCGGCAGCACCTCCCACACCCCGCGCTCGATAAGGCACCCACATCCCCGCGCCCAGTAAGGCACCCCACGGCAGGCAGGAGACAAATCCTGCTGTGCTTTCTGTAGCTATAGCTTTTGTTTAAACACAATTAATGGAAAGCCTCTAGCTTTAACGGCAATCCGAAGGGCACCTTATATATTCTGTCCCCCAGATAATACTCCACTGGATTCTATATATTGCACTTAATATTGCCTTGTCAGTCAGAGAAGCAATAATACATTAATGAAACCTAGCAAATAATTATTGTGGACAATCAGATTATGCTTTATTAACAGTTTCATAATTGAGGAATCTCTGTACATCAACTGTATTGTCCAGGAACGTGTGCGAGACCCCTCTGTTTATGCACGCCCCTGGACCAATCAAACAACAGCCATCACTAATAAAGGTTTATTTAATTCTCACAGTAAAATTTTAATATCACCAGCAGCCTGGGGAAGCCTCAATGAGTGGATTTGCTTGACATCAGATCGTTTCCATTCTGCTAGTCCCAATACTTCTTAATCTTTAATATCAAGGCAATTAAAATTAATGGCCACTCATCCAGAGCCACTGTGGGCAGTGTTTCCTTGACATCAATTGTTTGATGGGATTACCTAGAGGTTAAACTAACAAGCAAGGTTTAATTGGAAGCAATGAGAGGAGCAGTGATCGTACGTTATGTTTAACCCGCATACCACATCTAAATGAACATCCAGAAATGTTAAACTATTCCTGAGATTAAAGCGCTCGCCCCGCGCGCCGGCAGAGCGCGGCACCGGGGCTGCCCGAGAAACCGCAGCATCGCTCCGGGGCAGCGCGGTCGGCACCCAGGTCCCCTTGCTCCCGGCCCAGGCACTCTCGGCTCTCCCGCAGGACACGTTGGCGAGGGGCCGCAGCGCAGCGTGCTACGGTCTGGGGATGCGCAGGGGCCCCGGCCGCAGCCGGGCTCGGCCAACGCAGGCGGCTGGACACAGCCAGGACAGGGCCAGGGCACCGCTCGAGGGGAGGCTGCGCCAGGCAGGATTTTGGCTGGATTCACCGCCACGGCACTGCTCTGTGGGGCTGTGCTGGCTCCCCGCAGGCTCCCCTGTGCGCCGCGGGCACCGGCCCAGGGCAGGGTTGGGATGCTGGTGCTGGGCTGCCCCACAGCCAGCACCGGGACCGGGAGCAGCCGCCGTGCTCTGGCTCCTCACCCAGCCCCGCGCTCACCCTAAAAATGAAAGTTGTCTCCATCACGAGCTGCTTCACAACACATTTTTCATTAAAACAAACTATCTCTTCACATAAAAAAACAATGAACATCTTTCTCCTCCTGATCATTGAAGGCCAATTAATTAATTGGGCTTAATTGTATATTACATTTCAAACAATACTGTTGCACTTATTTATCATGTTAATTGCAATGTTAAATAAAAAGACAATAAATTATTACTTAAATCATCAAGATGCCTGATGTGGGATTTGGGACGGGGCAGGCCTGCGTCGTGTCCACGCAGCGGCTGACTTCACGGGATAAATCAGCGCTCGTTCTGCAGAAGACGCAGCTGACATCAGAGCATCGCTGCTGGAGTCAGTGAACTACGTATTCACGGATCTGGAGATTCTCCCATTGCGTTGCCGAGTGTTTGCAGCACACAGCTTATGTTCCACACCGAACCAAATGGCACAGAACAGAACATTTTGGGAAGCAGTGTGGCACAACTATGGTACATGACCTAAAGCTAAGAATTTTACCTCTAGAAATGATGTAATTAAGTTTGCATCTTTTTTTTCCGTGCTTCCCAGGTGAAGTCAGGGGTAAGGGCCCTCGCACCCACAGCTCTCCCTGTCAACGTGCCACAGGAACAGACACGGACTCAGAAGGAGCAGGGGCAGGAGAGGTGTTCAAAACCAGCTCCTGCATTCTTTCTCCAGAAGAATTTTAAATATATTCTCTTGTCAAGCACATCCTTCTTTTGTTTGAAGCAGTGAAAAATTTTATGGCTGTAATCCGCTGACACGCTTTCAGCAATGACTCTGCCCTTTCTACAGCCCACATGATGGACTGGTGGTTGTTCATGACACCCTGGAAGAGGCTCATCTGCAAAAGTATAAAACATCAGCCTCGCAGGCGCGGAAAGGGGAGAACAGATGATACAGTTTATCTCCCTCGAACACGTGCTGATCGGGGAGCTCTAAATTACAGCCAACGATGCTCTCTGTTAAGGACATTTTTTTTCCCCAGAACTACCTTTTCCGTACTCCTAAAAATGAAATTGTGCCAGGTGTTCTTCTTAATAAATAGTTTGTCTTTATGCTTTTCCTGAAAAACCTTCTCTACATATTATTTTAAACACCAGTATCAAAACTGAAACCATCTCTCTCCCATCGGCAGCTAAACGATGCTGGGACACAATTTTCTTTGCAGCTCACTAAAATGCTATGGCAGCAAGATTTCCAGTGAGCTGCTTAATCTGGGGGGAGGAGGCCCAAAACACTCACTAATTAAGTGTTTGAGGGAGAGAATGTTCTGCCATGAACGGGCCCCCAGCATTTACAAGGCACTGACAGGACAAGGAGGAAACACCTTGGGCCATCGTTAGGAGAGGCTACGGGGGAAGCCTGGCTCAGCCAGAAAAAGGACAAAGCCTCTCCATCAGACATGAACCACAACATCCAGGCATTTGGAAAGCCATCCGTTAACACTCTTGTTTTCCATTTTCCAGCCCTCTGCACGTCTGGGGCGCCTGTAGCAGGAGAGGCGAACAGGGCAGGGTGCCAGGCACGGCGATGTCTGAGGGACCCCGGTCGAGGCCGGCGATACCTGTGCTCAGAGGTTTTGCGCCCACGCCCTGTGCAGGGTGCAGCTCAGGCACTCACTTGGATGCCACTGCTCATCCCCTGCGAGGCTCCCGCAGATGTTAAAGGACTGCTCCGTTCAGCCCCGATTTCTGGGCTGCCGCCCCCCCAGAGCGGCGTGCGCCGGGCTGTTCCACAGTGCTTGCTCAGAGCTCTCCTGCTAGATGGCCTCACAAAGATACACATTTTCCAGTACAAAAAAAAAGACAACTCCAGCCCAGTTTGACCTAGTAAATACCACTGCACCCCGCAGTCCTGCCGTGCGGCCTCTGGAAGTGCCTTTGAAAATTACAGACCAGGACAGTCGTAGGATTCACATTTTCATCTGTGACAGCAGATCCATCAGGAGCTCAAGCACCCAGCCGATCACAGGCACTCCCTCTCTCGCACACGTGCTCCACTCCCATCAGATGATGCACTGCCCCGTTTTCAGGCTTTCCCGTCATCCCGAGGTTTCCCTACCCATTTACAACATCTCGCCAGAGCGAAGCTCCGGCCACGGCCCCAGAGCCGCAGCGCCGGCAGCCAGCGCCCAGGCTGTGCGGTCAGTGCCGCCCTCGCCACGGGCTGGGAAACGGCGCCCGGCAAAGCCCAGGACACTGCACGCGCCGCAGCTACTGCCATCGCTCACCCAGACCTCTAATGGATTCAAGACACAGCTAATTCATACCCGTATCAAATAGTAAAGAGACAAACCCACACGCTTGTCACAGGCTCGCTGCTGCCGCTACATTTTTGGACCATCCGCCTGCCTTTTATTTCATTCTACAACATATACATTAAATCTTATCAACCAACCAATTAAGAAAGAAATCAGATCTATTAGCACTGGAAGCAATCAGTTATGGCTTCTCAAATGTTCCATCTCATTTCCTTCAGTCAGTTCAGCCTTATCTAGATCTAGCTGCTTATCTGCCCACTCCGGGATCACCAACTCCTCCTCTGCCAGGCACAACCCACCGCCCGCCGTGCGGACAGAAGACGTCTCTTCAGCAGCCTGCTGTGCTCTCTGCCGTGTGACCTCTCCCGGTTACACTTTTTCAGCAGAGCAGAACTGCCGGTTTCCCCAGGTTGGTGCTGATGGCGCTGCCTCTCCTAACCACACAGCGGGCTGCCTCGGCTCACGTGGCCAGATTTTTGGACAGCGCTTACTGGAGGAATTGCTATGAACCATCTTGTGCCAACGTGAGAGAGAATGAGCTTGGTGCTGAAATTCCCTCCAAGAATTCCTGCTCATTACCACAGTCACTCAGAGGTGGACTGGGAGCAACTGTCCCCATCTCCAGCCCTAACCCTCCCCTGGCACCGGGCACGCACACTCCCCATCCCCCTTGGAGCACAGGACGTGCTGCGTGCCGAGGAACGACAAGGAGAGAGCAAGGCACACAGGGGTCTCCGCTGGCCTCTCACGCCACCCGGCAGTTTCGCTGGGCTCTGTACTGAGGGTGCATCCCCAGCCAGTTAAGCAATACCAAATCTGGGGGAGCTGGCGGCCTTTCATTTGAAAGTCTTCAATCAAGTGCCTGAATTTTTCATGCATTCAAGGGAGACCTACAAAGTAAATCTCAACTCAGGTCTTAATTATAAAGCTAAAGGTTGCATTGCTGATAATGCCAATACTGCAGCCTGCAATCATGAATAGTTAACACACTCGCCGCAGGCACTGTTCCTCTAAAGGACCTGAAATATTGATAAGCGGGGCTGATGGAGCTGGGAGAAGGCACACCGGCCCCGGCAGCGGGCAACGGGGTGGCTGGAGAACTTGGAAACTGCTGCTGAGCCTTCCCTGCCACCCAACGCAACCGTTCCCGAGCTGCATGAGCCAGATCTGCTGAGGGAATCACCTGGTTTTCTATCAAACCTACAGGCAAGAGATGCCAAGTGTTGTTTTGCTTTTGAAGCCATCTCATGAAGGAAAGGTGAAGGAAAGCTCGATGACGCGGCCTCATCGGCCTGAACGTTGCTGCGAGACAGCAGAGCAGAGCTGCAAACGTACCTGGGCCTGTACAGAAGGCAGCCGCAGCCACCGACAGCGCACATCTCTGATGGGGAAGATGCTGGCTCTCTTGCATTAACTTCACACTAACATCTGTTACATGTGATAAAAGGAGCAAATCTGCCTACAGAGACACCACTCATGTCACCTCGGCGTATCAAGAGGCTGAATTTCTGGCTGGCTTAGAAAAACAACTTCAAGCAATCAAAGAAATTCTGATCTATAGAGATAGATTATATGTTTGTCAATAAACCGGCCTTCCCCCGAAATCATGGTGAGTTGTAAAGAATTCATAACAGACCGTAAGGCTCAGCGAGGAGTCTTACTGACTGCGCAGAGAAAGCTGACGTGAAGTAGGGTGCCAACCTTACAGCCTTTTAACTTCTGCCGTCATCTTTGTACGCACGCTCCTTCTACCCCAGCAGAAGCCCAGCCCCCCGCAGGCACGCTGCCTTTCCTGGGGAGCCCAGCCACGTTCCATCACCCTGCTGAACGTTACCACGGGCAGCAATCCAAACCTGAAGGGATCACGAAGGGGCGCTGGGCAGGGACCTGCTCCGTATCGCACGCCTCCGTTGGAAGCACAGCCCAGAGCCCGGAGGGAGACGGCAGTTTTGCAAGGGGAGCCGGAGGTCGATGCACTGCCTGGGGTGCGGAGCGACGGGGCCAGGACCCGCTGCCTACCTGTGATACTGTGATGCTGCATTTCTTTGCCAGCTCTTCTTTGGCTTCTTCACTGGGGTAGGGGTTGCTGAGGTGAGAGTAAAAATACTCGTTCAATATTTCTGTGGCTTGTTTACTGAAGTTACGCCTTTTCCGTCTGAAATGAGAAAAGAAAACCACAGCTGTTCTTCCAGATGCAAACAGGGCTCCGGCAGGGTCAGCTGGGGTGGAAGCGACCCTTGTTTCACGTGTCCGTGCTGCAGCACACAGCAACGTAACAGCACGGTCTCGGTACCCCAATCCCCCCGGGGCAGCCCTCCCCCCGGGCTCTGGGCACTGTGCGGAGGGGCCGGTGGGCTGCGATGCCCACATCTGGCTCCGCAGGGACCTGAGCTCTGCCTCCGGCCTCACGCCATCCGCCTCTGCGCAGGGTTGCATCCCGCAGGTTCACGGGCCACGGCGTGTGCTGTGGCAGAAAACACGAGGAAGCAAAGGGCGAGGCAGGGCACCGAGCTGGGCAGCGAGCCCGCCGCACCTCCGCACCCAAATACATAACCCAACCTGAACCTCCCGGCTGCGAAATCGCGCCGGCAGCAGCCTCGGGCGCCTCCTCCCCTTCGGCAGCAGGTCAGCTGGGGCTTCCGCGCAGGCGTCAGGGGTGAGCAGAGTGGAAAAGGGCAGGGTGGCTGCAGTGTCCTTAGGTAGCACCTGCTGAGCTAATCGGCTTCCCTCAGCAAGGGGCTTTGCGAGGGAGACCCATCTGTGCACCCCTCTGCCGCGGGCTGCGCAGGGCCCGGGCTCTCGTGCCGCATGCGACGGGCACCGAGGCGTGCAGACTCGCGGCCTGGTTGGAACACAAAGCCTTTCTGAAGCGCAGCACCCAGTGTGATGCAGCGCCGGCCGGGGAGCACCGCAGCCCCTTGGCGCGCAGGCAGCCGTACCGCTGCCGCGCTCTCGCCGCACAGGTTACAGCGGCAGCACCTGCACGGCTGCAGCGCCTTCCCTCCGAGCCAACGCCGGCTGCCCTCCTTCTCCGCAGAACACCCTCTGGAAAGCACCGGTTAAACACTGCCTTCAGAGCTCCCTTCCCCTCAGGGCTGGTTGCAATCAAACTGCCTGCGCCCGAGGCCAGCAGGCAGCGAGCGCAATCCCCAGCGCGCTCTTCCAGCAGCATCACGGTGCTGCTAACTGCGCTGTATCCTGGAGCAGGCAGACTCGCTCCCTAGAGCTATGTTTATCTCATTACTGTGCTTCCGCTCATTTTGCCTTATTTACCTTCCTCCTTTTTAAAGAAATCACTTTAAAACGTGCATCTGCAAGCTCTACCTTTTGCAGTTACTGAGCTCTCCACAGACATTTCCTCCAACTGTTTGTAATTACCCTAATTTGCCACACCTGCCAGTGACCTCCTTGTTAATAAAATTATTTTGCTCTTGTTTAGCTCCTCACAGCTTTCAGGTGTGAAGCGTGAGCTCGCTGCTGAAGGCAGGCTCTGCGTGGTGCCTGCTGCTCCTCCAGCTCCTGCTCTGCCAGCTGCCAGAGCCCTGCCCTGCAGAGGGGAGCCCTGCAAAAGGGATGGGGCTGGGATCGGCATCTCGCCTCATCAGGGCTTCCAAACAAAGCTGGCTGTGCCTGGAAACCCCCTCTCAATCCCTGCCTGCCTGCCCGCAGCCTGCAGAAAGCACAGCCTGCTTTGGGGGCCGGCGGGCTGTGACAGGCAGCGACACGGGTGTGCGAGGGATGCGTGTGCTGGCTGCAGGTGGTTCGGAAGGTGCTGCCTTCTCCCGCGCCCGAGTCAGGCGACAGCTTGTTGGGAGAGGGGCCAGCAGATCTGGCTTTCGGAGGCATCGTCGCCCTCCTTACCTCGGGTGTGCACAGCTGCTAACCCAGCGTCAGCGCCGCCCGTGGGCACGTCCCTCCCAGAGAACTTGGCTCTTCCATTACGGGGTCAGTGTTTTGCAAGGCTGGCCTTATGCTGCGAGCCATCGGTACCAGCAGCCACTAAAATAACGGCTGGGGTGACAAAACAGCCCCTTGCACAAATCCTCCGCGACTCCTGCATGAGCAGGGTAAACAAGCCCAGTCTTTGCACTGCAACATGCAGAGAGGAGGTGGCTGTTTGTGGCTGTTTAGGGAAGCTCTGTGAAGGAAGCCCCTTCCACAGCAGCTGCTGGGTGCAGGACGGGGCCCTGGCTCTTTGCCGGGGCAGAGCACCCTCTCCCAGCAGGGCCAGGCTCTCCCTGGGCCGCCCAGCAACTGCCCCCCACCAGAAAGAGCCGGCGGCGCTCGCCTCTGCCTTACCTGGCATCGAGGAACCTTGATCTTAAAATCATTACTGCTTCACATGTACTTTGTTTGAGCTGCATCTGGATGGAGCTGAATTTTCGATGAATGATGCCCACCATCCTTTCAATCTCCTTGGGAGAAATGGGACGTGTCCGACTCTGTTCTCTGAGCAGGTTCATCACGTGTGTGGTAAATTCATTACACGCCTGCGAAGGAAGGGGAGGGTCAGAAACAGTTCTGTGCTGTCCCACAAGGACACAAGCTCAGCTCTGGCTGTCAGGGGGGAGGCAGCACCAGGGGGCAGGGGGACCCTCGCGCTGCCCCGTCCCGCACACAGATGTGAGACCCGGGACCGTCCTGTGGCAGCCAGGGGAGCCGAGCGACCGCGGCCCAGGTCCTGCCACGCTTACCCCTTCCAGCGTCCCCGCGCCCCCAGCCAGGCCGCGGTGGGGAAGAGAGGCCGGGGTGGGCGCGTGCTATGGCTGCGGGCAGGAGGCGCGTGCCAGCGGGGACCAGCTCATGCTCAGCAGCCAGGCGAGGAAAACCTGCCAAGGGCTGCCCATCCTGCAGCTCGCCAAGCCCCGCAGCAGGTGAGGGTCTCTGGGCCTTGCCGAAACGCCGCGTGTATCCCCTCAGAGGGGGGGTTCAGCGAAGCCATGCCCGCGCTGCGCCGCCGAGGCGCTGGAGGAGGGCAGGCACGAGAAGCCATCAATTACCAGTCCCAGACTACACAGGTGAGCGGACACGATGATATCAACTTCTCCAGGGTGCATCATCAACAGATGCCGCCTGAGCCGAGCCTCCGCATGACCGAGCGGCTGTCACGCCGCCATCCCAACGTCCCCACGCAGGCGGGAAGCTGCCACGAACTCCGCTGATTTATGTCTCCCCTATCTCTTTCGAAAACAAACCCTGGGACTGCTGTCTGCTGGGCAGAGCGGCACGGTGGCCACGCAGCTGATCCCGTCCCGGGGCCAGCCTGGTACTCCAGCACGTTTTGGGCACTAACCTACTCCCTTCCTGACAGAGCCTCGCAAAGAGGAGAGGGGCCGGGCACGGCACCGGCCACCGCGGGCTCTGCGGGCAGCGTGAGGCAAACGGCTCTCTGCTCCCCGCGCCCTTATCAGAGGGAGGTGGATGTACGCGAGGCTGACACACCGGCGGGAGGTCTGCGCGCGGGCCAGCCATCGTAACACGTCACTGGGCCGCCGTCACAGCCAAATAGGGCCAAGGATTTCGCTCTCGTGCATCTAATGTAACAGGCGACGAGCACGATGCTCAGCAGCCAGTAAATCCCGTGGAGAAAGCACCGCAAGCATCTCGTCCAGGCCACACAGGCCACATAGCTGTTTGACGCTAGCTCCCCTTTTTCCTCTAAAGCCGGGGGAAAAACACCTCCGTAATCTGTCTGGCAGCTACATTTTGAGGGATTCTCCCACATTTCAATAGATCATGCACGGGAAAGAGTTAAAAGTTAAAAGTTTATGCATCTAAAAACTCATCATTTCCTACAACATTTGCTGAACGTCTCACAACTTATTAAGTGAAGCCATCTATGAATGCAAATGCTGATTAGCAATTTGGCAATAGCCCAACATTTGCAGAATTCACATAGCTTTTCTTTAAACCAGTAGTTCATACATGATTAATTAGAACATCTCATTTATGTAGTGTGCACTTTAGCTCATTACTCTAAGTAAAATTCGTTAAGTATTTACATTTAGATAATTAAAATCTGGGTACACCCTTAAGAAAGATGCATACACTTCAGGCAAAGTGATTTTTTTTTCTTTACACTACTGAAAGTAAATTACAGGCTAATTTACATCCTCGCGGCACCCGTGTGGAGGCAGCGCTCCGGCGAGGCTCGGGGAGGGCGCGGTGCACGGAGGCTGCACCAGCTCACCGCCACTCCCGGCCAGCGCAGAACCGCCGGCTCCTCCGGCCAGCCGCTGCTCCCTGCCTGCCTCAAGACTTCCTGAGCTCCGGGTTACGGAGTTTGACGCTTCTCGCCCTCTCATTTGCCTGTCTTCTTTCTTTCTGTTTTGACATTTCAGGCAGCCAAACTCGCGGAGGTGACGAGCCACCGTCCCCTCTCCAGGCCGAAGAGACGGGGCCACTACCCTGAGCGTCAGCCACCCTCCTCTTGCCCAGGGAGAGCCGGCGTTTTGTCCCAGCTGACCTGCTTCTCCTCCTCCCATCCCAAAGCTCTGGCCTGTGCGAAGGCAGACCCGCGAGGCGGATCGCGGCCCGGTGCGGCAGCGGGCTGCGAGTCCCCGGGGAAGCGCGGCAGCCCCCAGCCAGAGCAGGGGAGGCAACCGAGCCGGTGCCTGCTCCCGCCGGCCTCGCCGCACCAGAACCACGTCCTTCCCACGTGGCGTCTGCCGAGCCGCCCGGACAGCCCTAGCGTGCAACAGCTTGGGCTCAGCCATCCGACCGACGGCAGAGCACCAGCTTTGGCGCACCGGGTAAACCATGCACAGAGGCGAGGCAACGCAGGCACCGAAACCCAGCAACTCCCTCCCTGAGAGAAGGGAGCGGCTCTGGCCGTCCCAGAGACACAGCCGAGTCCGAGCATTCGGCACTGAAATGGCATTTCAGGCACACAGCCTGCCACGCGCCCCTTGTTTGCAGAGCTGGGGAATTCAGGTTTAAAGTACAATAAAATGGCAACTGCTGCATTAAAAGTATTTTCAGATATGGCTTTTCTAGGAGAATTACTTCTCCACAAATATAGTATCAAAATTTGGCTGTTTCAAAGCTAAGGTGAGTTTCTTGCTTCCAAGAAGCAAAACCCTTTCCCTGAATTTACTGGAATTGCCTGAAGAGACTTCGTTGGGTTACAGCTACGCTGAGCCTGCTTTGAACTGATCTTCCCCAGCACCTCCCATCTGCAGAGCTGCTCAGCGCAGCGGAGTGGAAGCTCAGAAGACTCTGATGCTTTGTCTTGTTTTCTCTTGTTTATTCATAGCATCCGAGCCAGTTGATCCCTTTTTCCGTACTATTTTTCAGGCCTCTGCTTGGTGCCTGAGACATTATTAACAATGTCAGGCTGTAAGTGATGGCCTTGTTAACCTGCTCAGAAGCCTTGCAGGAGGGGGATGCTCCTGCTAGCCTTGTCGCTTCATCAAGACTCCTCAGACGAGCGCAAGAAAAAGAGAGGAAAGGGCCCAAAACAGTCTGGAGGGGCACGGGGCCAGCCGGCGCTCCGTGGGGCCGCTGGTGCCTTCCGCGCAGCCACACTTCACCCCGGTTTGGGGTGAACTCAGAAGACATCTGTGAACTCAGGGAGCAGGTTCCCAGCTGCTCCGGGAGGCCTGGGACCCCGACAGCATTTTTGCCTACAGCAGAAAATGTATTTGAGTGTAATTATAGAAGATAGCTTTCAATATGTCATCTCTATTATAGCAGCTGTAAATTATGGAGGGCGCTGCCTGTGTACGGCCATTTCTCCTGGCGCACGGCGCGGGGAGAGCTGTGTGATGGCGTGACACACTTTCTATTTCTCTTTCTTTTTTTTTTTCCTTCTGAGCGCATTCCCCTAACTGGCAACAAATGTCAGGATCAAACTCTGCCTGGAAAGCGTCTCCAGGAGGCCGCTCTGGTTCCCGCTGTCGGCTGCCGCGGGGTGGTGGCAGCGCCCGCGCCAGGAGAGGGGACGGCCAGCACTGCTCCCTGCGCGGGGGCTGAGCTGCACCCCGGCTGCAGGATGGCACCCACATCTCAGGAACCTGCGGCCGCTGGAAGCAGAGATGCAAAGTCCTGGCTGCTGTTGGCTGCGGAGACGGGCTCCACGTTGAGACGAGCTGGCAGGAGACAGGTTGCTGCAAGGCTGGGGACATTACCGCATTTCTGCCGAGCAGAGGTTGCTGGGTGTCAGGATTAACGGGGAAGCGTACATGCGTCAGATCAGCTCCACCTCTCTCTCCCTCTCCCAGCAGCGCTCGAGCACCCTCCAAAGTTTCCTGTGGTGCGGACGGATGGCTGTGACATTTCAGCCGAAACCTTTGTAAATGGAGCTACAGGGCTAAAAACGCTCCCGCTTCCCCCACATCATTAAACGTATTAGAGTCAGAGGACACGTGCCAGGAGACGGCTGCAAGCACCGACCTGCCGCGGCCGTGGCCGCACATCTACCTCCAGCCCCTCTCCCTGCGGTTTTCCAAGCCGCGCTCCCGCCGAACAGCGTTCATTAACCCGATGGCCAGCCCCATCTCAGCGCTGCAGCTGCACGCCGGGCCCCGCAGTGCCAGCAGAGCCCAATGTCCGCGCGGGACATTTAGGAACCTTGGAGGGTGCAGGGGGGGTTGGTTTAAGGGAGAAAAGGAGATTTGCACAAAGTCCCTGTCAGTGACTTGCTCAGTTATTTGTTCACCGCCTGAACACCTCAGTGAAAGAGGCGGCACAGACGAGGCAGCGCCGCTGGCATCTGAGCCTCGCTGTGTCACCGGCACCTGAACCGCACCAGCCCCGTGCCAGCCAAGCCACCGTCCCGCCAGCCTCTGCAGCAGGACGCTGCACGGACTGTGCCGGCAGGCACCGGCCCCCTCCAGCCCCTCTGTGCCCCATGGGTGCCCCACACCCACTCCCACCACCCCATCGCTCCTGCCCACAGCTGACGCTCGGCCAGCACCAGTCGGCTGTGTCGGCATGGCCTGTCACAGACCGGGCCTTTGCTTCTGGTGGCAGAAAAAAGCAAAGCAAAGTAGTCAGAGACCCTTCAGAGGGTGTTCACACACAAAACAGGGAAACTAAAATAAAAGTTATCAAGGCACCCAGGCCCCGCTGGGCGCTGGCGAGGCAGGGAGGGGACCCACAGGGGCTGGGCAGCACGGTGCGCTCTCCTGCTCGCCCTCGTGGTTTTGAGTGGTTTTATCGCTGCCTCCACAACTCTTTTGTGGTTTTGGTCTGTACAGCCCAACGCTTCGCCGTGATGGGCTGGGGGCAAGCGCAGGACTTCCCCGGCTCAGCTCGGGAAACCACCAGCTGACGAGGTTCGCTGAGCTGATGAGGCTCAGGGCTTACAAGCCTTATTAGGGCACCTCTGGGAGGGGAAATGAAGACATCGTCTGAGGCTTGCGAGGGCCAGAGATCTCCTGCCATTCTTCCCTCGCCCGTCTCCTTTGACGCCATTGTTCATCGCAAAACCAGCAAAGAGAGGAGGCAGAGCGGCCTCTCCCGTGGATTACAGGGAAACCGGGATGGCACAGCCCCCACCCCGTGGGCTGCACCCAGCGCCAGCCAGCAGCGCGTGACAGCCGCTCCCGGTGCCACCAGCGCAGGTGGCGGGTCACCAGGTCTGGGCAGTGAATGTAAAGCCACCGCACACTCTGCGCTCCACACAAAGACACCGAGTGCCGGTGTCTGCCTGAACTGGGATTTCCATATTTCCTGTCCGTAGTGGCAGCTCCCGAAGCCGGGGCCAGGCGCTGTGCCCGCACCTTGCTGCCCACTCCCTTGCAACCTGCTGCGGCAGACCCACCACGGCCGAGCCTTGCACCAGAGCCTCCCGCCGCCTGCTCCCGCGGGCTGAGATCGCCAGCACGGCCCTCGCCTGCCTGCGCTGCGCGGCTCGCCAGGCCCAGCCTTGCCACACTTCACCACGGGGCACGAGAGTGGCACCGACTGACAGACAACTCTGCTCTCTCCCTCTCTGGGCCGGCTCGAAGGGGAGAAAGACGGGCTCAGGCGCTGCTTCGGTGCAGTTACAGACAACAGAAAACACTCAGGCATGCACGACATGCGTCCTGGGTCCAGCGAGCGGCTCCTGGAAGCCCGACGGACTCCCGTCGCGTCACAGCTCTTTACGGGGAGAGGGGTGGGGAAGGGGAGGAGGGGACGTGGTCCGGAGCTGGGCAGCGGCGGGCGCTGGCAAGCGGAGGTGCGGAGGAAGCAGCGTGGCAGGTACACGTACAACTGAGAGGCTGATGTCTGACCTGTTCATATTTCTCCAGCTCTGTGTGATAGATTTGTCTGATCTGGGTCAATTTGGCTCTGTAATCTGAGTGTTCAATAGAGTTATCTGAAGACCCTCCTGAGGCTGCTGCGGCTGCAGCTGCTGCCGCCGATCCCCCACCTTTCTCCGGACCTGAGACTCCTTCTGCCAGAAGCATATTGTCTAGTCTCATTAGCTGGGGATCGGGAGGGTCTTCCTCCTGGGCTCCTCGGATGCTCAAACCTTGGGCAGAAAAGAGAGAACAAGAGAAAACACAGTCAGTATTTCTTGCGTCTGCCCGGCCGCTGCCCGCTCGCTGCACGCCTGCAAGGAGCCCTCCGGCAGAGCCCTCCTGCCCCGCGGGGCCCGGACCTGCCCGCGGCCCTTCCTCCGTCCCTGCCGCGGCACCCCACGGGCACCCTCCTCCCGTGCGTGGGTACAGAGACACACGCCTTCCAGTTGTTCTCCAAGAGAGAGCTAAATCTACGCAAGGCTGGCATGATCCTGTACGTTACATCACTTCGATGCAAGACCACGTGGTAAAGGTAAGTGCATTACCCATTTGGAACTAATTTATGTGCTCATCAGTTCCTTCCAACTGGATCTAGGCACTACGCTGCTCTTCAGGAGGCTTGTACCCCTGGACGCCACCCCTCCTACGAGGTCCAGGCGCTGGTTCAAAGCGCCCAGGGAAGAAGTGGCCACTCGCTCCTCAGCTACAGGAGACGTCAGGCAAAAGCAGACCTCCCCTTGCTGCCCAGGGATGTGGCTGCTATCGCGATGCCGGAATACGGAGTATGTGTTTGAAATCGCCAGTGCTCTTGCGCTGTATCGTTGGGAACAACATTTTAAATCTAATTTTTGTTTTAGATCAAGAATTTCCGAAGCGATGCTCAGTCAGCACTCTCTTCCGCGCCCTGCAGATGAAGGCTGACAATTTGTGAGTTTAATCAGGTCGCGCTGGCACGGTGCCACGCTGTTATCAACAGTGCCGACAAGAAAGTTTGAAAATAATTACAGTAGTGCAAAATCACTAGAGCTGCGGCTCCTTGAATCAACATTTCCGTCAGAGACGTAACGCAGCCGTGTGCACCCCAGCCCAGTTAACCTCTGTAGGTCTGTGTAAGAGCAGGCACTCGCGCTCTGGACGGGCGGGTCCCGGGGCTCTGCCGCTGCACCCCGCGTACCTGCACGGGCGCCTGCGCCCACCTCTGCTCCGCGCAGCGCTGTGGGCCCCAAACCCACCCGCAGCTGCCACGCACGCGCTGAGCACCCGCACTGCTGCCTGCTGCGCTGGCCGGGAACGGCAGCCGCCCCCGTACAGATTTCACCCCCATGTCCTAAACCCCACGCACAGCGGGAGGCGACCCCCTGGCTGGCCAGCTTCCCCGACTGAAGCAAGCACAGCACTCATTTTACTCTAAAATACACATTTTAAACCTGTCACCTTCATTTAAAACTATAATTCCATATAATTTCATGAGAATAATAAAGATGTCTCATCATCTCTCTGAATTATTTTTGTTGCCCGTTCAGGGGCCCAGAGATGAGCAGGGTTTGACAACACCACGCATCGTCCCGGCGCGCCCCCGGGCCGGCACACGCGTGCTGGGGACAGCCCCGCCGCGGCCCGAGCGCAGGCGGGCAGGGGGGGCGATGCCGCACGCGGGGGTCCCGGCACCAGGAGGGGTGGTGGTCCCCGTGCCCACCCCAGCTGCACGGAGCCAGTGTGGCTGCATCGGGACCGCTCTGTCCCTCGCGCCCCTCCTGCCCCCTGGACTCGCCCCGCTCCTGGCCCGTGCGGGGCTGCTCACAGGGGGATGACTTTTCCGTGTTGTTTTGGTGAGCCCCTCCTCCTGTTTATCTTATTCCTGCTCTGCTCTGGTGTCGGCACGTTTAACAACGCGCTGGTTTTAACCCGCTCCAGCTCCTGCTCCTTTCTCAGGAATGATCTCTGCTGTTGTTCCTTCCTTTTACCTCTGGACCGTTTTGCAGTCCGTGTTTTGCCCTGTTCCAGCTGGTTTTCCCCAGCTGCATTTCTGCTAGGAAGCTCGTTCACCCTCCCAGTATCGCCGCAGCAGTCCCACTCCACTCCCCTGATGCCGCAAGACGCCAGGCCAAAATCCGCAGTGGAGTAATTTGGTACAATTGCTACAATTTCTGCACCATTTGCTTCCACAAACAGGCCAAAGATTAAAGGGCTTTGTCCAAAACGACACTATCCATCCAGACTTAAATTCATATTCAAAATCCCCAGCCCTCCTTGGATAAATCTGTGAAGGACAGCAAGCGTTCCCCAAGGCTTAAACGCAGAAGCTGGTGTCTGCGGTGGAGACTGGGGGAGCTGGGGAGAGCCCTGAAGCACCAGAGGAAGAAACCCAGCAGGTCAGGGCAACGGCGAGGCCACCGAGGCGTCTGGCACGCCACCCTGGCGCAGCTCTGCCGGCCGGTGACGGGGCGGCACACGGCGTTCATCCTACGCTGAGCAGCGCTCCCGCGCCCAACGCAGCCGGGGCAGCGCGAGCCTGCAGACAACCCGCAGACAAAGGAATGACGGAGTGCGTGCGGGGGGAGGTAGCATTTGTTTTGCCCCTGAGTGAGACGCATCATTCATTTGAATGGCAAAGCCACGAGTTGATTAACTGGTTCTAACAAGAATTAAGCTGTGTGTTAATTCAGATCTCCCCTTATGAACTATAGGAAGCAGATCAGCACAACTAATAGGGCCTGGTGTCCCTGGGGGCAGGGGACAGTACCGCTGATGAACTCCTCTGCCGTCAGCGGAGCCGCAGCTCCTCGGCAGGTTGCAGCGGCTGCCCCGGCTGCCGGCTGAACGCTGTTAACGCCGGCTGAACGCTGTTAACGCCGGCTGAGAAGGAGCCACAGCGTCGCCG
>JAAGAY010142850.1:160000-191161 GCA_011801015.1 Ardeotis arabs
CAGATTCTAAACTGATCGGTAAAGTTGCTCATAAATTGTTGTTTTTAGCAAGCTGTAAACAAAAGCTGTATAAACACCAAGCCAGCCGCACAATGTAACCAGGTACACAGAGAAGTGCTCCAGCTGCTCTGTTTTCAGGGAAAATGTGCTGGGTTTGGACAATGTTTGGAGCTCTTTTGTTATTGCCCAGCATAAACATCAGATCTCCGGCTTGATACGCTGGCAACAAAGGGAGAGGAAGGAGCAGAAGTAAACGCTGCCGACCGCCGTCTCCCGGTGCTCTCCTCCGCGCAGAGGTTCACACGCCATCACGTAGCCCGCTGCGGTTCGATGGGGCTGTGTGAGGCACATCTCCGTGCTGTCTGTACTTTATTTAATTGCACTTCAACAAGACAAAGCAAGCACATATATATTCATGCAAACCTTGCGCTAAAGGTAATCCTCACCTGACAGGGACAGAATCTATGTGGGATTCCCAGCCCAGAAATCACAGAACACACTGTAAATTCTCACATTTTTCAAACACCCATTTCAGATCGGAACAGAAATGACCATTCCAGCCGCCTGCCCGGAGGCGAAACACACGGGCAGCGAGCCCCCAGCACGGGACCCTCAGATTGGGTTAGCAGCACAGCGCACTGGGAACCTGCCAGGGAAAAGCCCTTCCCAGAGCGGGAGCTTCAGGTGGAAACGGCAGAGATGTCAGCTTTGATTTGAGCTAACAGAAAGGAATCTTTGGATGGAAAAGCTCCAGGACCTTTGAATTAAATGAAAGACCAGAACACTCTACAGAATGTCTGCAATAACAGTCTCTACAGAAAATTATGAGGAACTACATAAATCCACCCTCTTCCTCTTCACACAGGCTCATTAAAGCAGTACTGACTCTCTGGGCAGCTATAATTCTGCTGAGTGATACCCTGGAATCACCCTGTCAATACCCAGTGGTGTGCTGCCTCTCCAACTATCTGTGCCCCTAATATTCCTCTCTTTGATGGGATTTGCTGACCTTTAATCTGATGCTAGTTTACTCTCATCACTGAAGTGCAAGTCAGAGAGCAATAAAACGGCAACCTCACTGATTCAAAAGGGAGAGCTAAAGCGCCACTAACTGTGAATCTAACCTTTCGTAATGGCTCTCCCCTTAAAAGGGGAAACATGGAGTGCAAGGCAGCTAAAACAAACAATATTTAATGCTGACTGCAAGATTTATTGCAGCCCTCTTTGCATGAGTATTAAATTGGAATTTCAGGGCTGTAAACTGAGGAAGAGGAGAGGGACGGCCAGCGCAGACGGAGCTGTGGCCCGTGCAGCACCTTCCCCACGGCACGGGCATCGCCGGCACCGCACGGAGCAGGGCACCCACAGCCGAAAGGTGCAGGCAGCAACGCGGGGGACGGCCAGCCAGAGCTGACTGAGCACAGAGACCTGACCCCAAAAGGGCAAAGGGACCCTGAGCAGCGCGGGGACATGACAAGCGTAAGTGCCTTCCTGATGCCAGGGAGATGCACGTGCAGCCGTGCGTGAGCATCCTCGCCCGGGGAGCCCAGCACTGGAATGGGGGCTGGACAGCCCCGGGGAGCAGCCCCGGGCCCCAGCCACGCGTGGCACAGGCTGCCGAAACACCGAGCTGCCAGCCCCTCGCGCCACTGCGGGGTGTGCAAAGCACTCCCAGAGCCATCGTGGCCCTTAACCATGAGCCGGGGCCACCAGGAAAGGAGAGAGCTCGCCCTGCTCGAGAGGGTACGGCAGGATGGGTCCCCGGGCTCGGGCAACAGAGCCCTGCAGCAGGCGCAGAGCGGGGCCAGGGAGCACTGCACCCTGATCCAGCCTCTCCGGCTGGGTGGCCCCCAAAATGGGTCTCACTGGGAGGAGGCCGTGTTCAGCACATGTCCATTGTGAGCGGGAAGTCAAGCGGAAATAAAGGTTATTCTCAAAATGCCGGTGCTCTTCCCCAGAGGAGCCACTGGGGGCTGTCGCATGGCCTCTGCTGTCTCCCCAGCCCTGAGCGTGGGGCAGCCCCAGCCCTCAGCTGAGCCGGGGTCCCCTCGCCCGGCTGCGTTCGTCACCGTCCGGCGGTGTCACAAACAGGCGCAGCGCTCAGTGACGAGCTGGAGAACAGCCCGTCTCTGCACGCGCCGCACAGCACCTCCACCTGTTCTTCAACCCATTCCATGAACCGCAGGAAACCACGACTCGCGACGTGAGCCAAATTTTCCAGCGGGCCCGTGCACTTTGCCTGTCCCGGGGGGCTCCTCCTGCGCTGCCGGGTCGGGGTGCGGGAGCGCAGCCGGGCAGCGTGGGGGCACACAGCCGAACACCGCGACTGCCCGCGCGTCGGTGCCGCAAAGTGACTGCTCCCACGGGCACTGCTTGGAGAGGAGCGCGACCCGCACCTCCAACGGCGTCCTGGGATGGTGGAGCGTGCACGAAGCAAGGAAATAAAGGAGACAAATCTCACACGTTGTGTACACACAGATCAACAGAACACACAGCAAAGTCACAGCACAAAGTACAGCGCAATTATTGCGTAACCAATTTCTCTCTGGCTCTCTGGGGAAAATAAAGACTGACAGCTTTGGGTTTAACAGGTGCTGCTAGAAGATGAGCTACTTATTAACACCGCTAGGAAGGAAAAGGATGATAAAAACTACAATATGATTAATTATTTATGTTTACGAGCATGATTTTTAAGAGTTACGGTTTGTCATGCAAATCGCTGGGTCTGGTTGGACTCGACACGTCGCACCCCGGAACCCGCCTGAGGGCTCTTCGCAACACGTGCACCAATTACCACGCCACGGAGGGCAGCGGACCCGCGGCCAGGCAACGGCGTGCCACCCCGGCACGCGGCCTCCTCCGTGCTTCCGCAGTGAGCGCTCCGCTGCTGCTGACAAACACCGCGGCAGCATCTTCAGAGGGGGGAGAGACTGAAACAGAAGTTTCAAAAGCATAAAAGCTAGGAAAACTCTCGCAGCCGTTCTCCCCCTGGCACGGCTCCCTTTGCAGGCAAACGAAGGCCGCACGGAGGCAAGACCCCCATGGTGGTCCCTGGCCCCTCCAGCTCGGAGGCGTCGCTGGTCCCTGCAGACGATGGCTCCCCCCGGTCCCGCAGTGGCCCGCACGCAGAGCGCGGTGACCAACACCTCGGCCCCAGCGTCCCCAAACCAGCCGCAGATTTGCATGTAGCAATTACTGCACAAAAAACCACCCAGCCCTTCTGGAAAGAAAACGGGAAGCGTGCATTTGCAGAAACTCACAAAGACAGACTTTGTCAAACCTACCAGGCGCTGGTACGGAGAGGGCTTTTATAAGGGACACTAAGAGAGGAATCAGACGAGAGCAAGGCTGAATACAAAACAGTGTTAGTATAGAAAAGAACAAAGAAAAGGCCTGCTCCGCGTAAGAACTGGTAATACATTAAAAATTTAAAACCTGGCACGACAAATCTGGATACTCCCTGCAGAAGACAACTGATATTAATGAACAGGCCTGTGCATTCATTGTCTGGGATCCCAGAGGAAAAAAATAATGCCGGTTACACTGAATTTTTTAAAGAGAAATTCTTCTCTGCACAAGCAGCTCCTCCGCCATATCACCAGATTACTCCTGGCAGTATTAACCTTAAAAAGCCTCTAAAAACATTCCCCTGCCCAAGCACCACATTCACCTGAAGGTACCTCATGTCTCCGCGCAATTCCTCAGCACGGGACTTCACCAAAGCCTGGCTTCCCTCACCAGTATTTATTTATTCAAGAAAAAGTCCTCAGGCTGGGCTCACCCGCTCCCTCAGCCCCAGGTAAAGCAGCTCCCTCGGGACAAAGAGTTCTGGCTCCCGTAACATTTGACCCAGCAGCGCTGGAGAAGGCCAGAGGAAAGACAACACGGGGCTCCCTTGTGAACGGCCCCGTCAGATACTGGGTACCGCACCCCAGAACAGCCAGCCTGGATTCGGGCCTTGGGGTCACTTTTGTGGCCGGGAAACAGTAACCAGAAAGTTGGGAAATGCCGAACAACGCACATGCGTCTCCACTAACGGCCACCAGTACCAACAATTGTCTAGGTTGGAACGCAGAGCAGGAGAAGCACTTGGTGGGCAGCGTGATGTGAAAGCCTCCACGGGAATCCTCTCCATGTTTTGTGCTAAAGCCCGAGCGGCCACAAAGGCTGCCAGCTCCACACCATGTGTCACGGAGAGCAGAGGGAGCTGGTGGGGAGAGGCTGCGCTTCAGAAGGAGGAGCTGGACGATGCCAGGGGCAGCCAGGGCACCCACACCCAGGGACGCACAAGGGGCTCAGCCCCTTGGCCGAGCTGGCCACGCTGGTCGCAGCCCCCCGAGGGCTGTCCCTGAGCCCCAGTTTCTCCTGCTCACTCTCAAAGCCACATGGCCCCCCCAGGGAATCGGCTTTGGGAGCACCCCATTGCTGTAGCGCAATGCAAATCCTGGCGAAACCTAACGAGCGCCCAAGGCCGACGGTGCCCGCTGCTGTGCGTGGCTCCGACCTGCAGCCGGGTGCAGACTCCTCTTGGCCACGGGAGCGAGCCCGGACGGGCCTGGGAGCGGTGCTGGGTGGCGGGGGATGCACCAGCAGCCTTCTGCTCACTGGCTCCAAATGGCCTTTTTCTTCCTGCAAGGCTTGGTGCTGCGTAACAGCCGCACACTTGAGCGCACACAACACGCGAAAGGCTCATTGTTACCGCTGTCGCTGCCGCGCTCCTGAGGTGGCCGGGCGCTTGGGCAGAAACCCACCTGCCCGCAGCAACGCGCGGTGGGGGAAGCTGGGAACATCAGCAGTTGATACCAGGGTCACCCGTGCAACGCACAATTATGCTGGGGTGAGCTCCGTTATAGGGAACGCCTCAAGTTTTAAACTGTCATTAGAATACCGTGGCCTGATTTTAACAATACAGCAGCGCTTCTAATGATCTTTAAGGTAATTCGCTATTCAGACCCCAAGCAAAAGATGCAAATGTACCACTGAAAGCTCCTTATTAAATACCCACAGGCTACAGTTCTGTACAATAAGTGGCCCAGGTCTTTTTAGAACATCCTAATTAGATGAACAGAGATGCAGAAAAATGCAAAACCAGGTCATGCAGCAAAAATGTTGGGGGGAAAAAATAGCTGCCAAACAACCCCCCTCCAAGCCCCTCATTAAACGCCCTCCCCCACACCGCATCCCTTATTAAAACCCTTGCAGTGCGATGAAGTGCAGCCAAAGGCTTCCAGCCCACCACCGCCCCCAAAACAGAGGTGACCGTTATTGTTAAAGTTAAGTTTTCAGTTTATTGGCAGGCATATGTCTAAGTGATGATATAAATAATACTACGAATAATACATTAAGTAAAAATCCAATCTGAAATTAAATTTGCCTTCAGTTATCTCCCTTTTTACTGTATACACACAGAATTATTATGCACTAGGGGGAAAAAAAAAGCCAATATCAAGGTAACACTTTTTCCCCCTTTGAAAGTACCAAGAATTGCTACCCCTGAAAAGCTGCTCTCTGACACCAGAGCTATCAGGGCAGAACCTCCCTTCTCCCTGATGCCAGGGGATAAACTTAGAGACAGGTTTGAGGGCTGACGGAAAGGTTCTCCTCTGCCCAACCCAAGCAGAGATGTTTGTTTTGGCCTGGCACGTCCGCACGCAAGAAGGTGCAGCATCATTTGCGGGTGCGCTGAGGTTCATCAGACCCTCCTGCCTGGCCTCGCTGAGATCATCTGCTCTCAGTGCTGGGAGCTGCTCTTACATTTATTTGATCTTTATGTCTCTAGTTGAGCTCAGGCGAGCGCCAGCCCTTTTCTCACTGGCTGTTCAGCATTTAGCACTGACCTTGCTGTGATTTCCAAAACATTCCTGCCACGGCCAGCGTAAGCAGAGCAGGGACTCACCAGGCTCACGTGGGGCGAGATCCCAGCTGGATCCGGATACCAGACAAAGGAGCGGAGCGTTACAGCAGGAGCTGGGGCGCTGAACTGGGCTGTGCACTGAGCCCAGGCACCCAGGTCTCTGCCCTGATCCTATGCCAAAATTGCAGCGTGATTTTAGACAAAGCACTTCTTTTCCCTATGCCTCAGTTTTTTCAGAAGGCGAGGAATACTGCGGGTACTTATGTCACTCTACAAAGCCCTGAGGAGGCTCGGCTAAAAAGCAGTAGGAGCTAAGGCCTCAAAAATACACTGGCACCTATTTCCAACCAACCCCGAAGCACCAGCGCAGACAGGCCTCAGCCCCTGTACCAAAAGCACGCTGTTTCCCCTCTGAACACAGGGCCACAAGGCAATGGAGATCTGCTGAGCTATTGTCTCTGTCCGTCAGGTCCTTCAAGCGACTCTCCGTGCCCCCGGGGACGTGCAGCCCGCCGTCACCTGCTGCGAAGGCACTCCAAACACTGGGGCACTAATGCAAGTTATGGCAATTCGTAGGTTGGTTTTGTCATGTGAGCAGCAGTTCAAAGGCAACCCACTGAGACCAGAAAAACTCATTTTCTGAATCCTCTGAGAGAGAAAATTTGGGCGACCAATTACAGCATCTGGGAGACTGCAGAAAGGGCAATCTGCTCTGCTCTGCTCCCACCACAGCCAGCCGAGGCTGTCTTTCTCCTTGGCCGGCTGAGCTGGGGGCACGTGCGTTCGCTATATTCCCACAGGCGTTTCCATCACATGAAGTCCAAGGTCTCTGGTGCCAAGGCACCCCGGCTTTTCCTCCTCCGCTGCCCCACGCTCCGCTCTGCGAGGCTGGCGGCCTCGGGAAGCGGAGGCTCCGGCCCCCAGGCGCCTCAACTCCACAGGGCATCGCCTTGGCTCTCGGCACGAATTCCTGAGCCTCGCCTGGGAGTGATGCTGGGAAAGAAATGGTTAACGCACTAATTACCACAATTAAGAGTTGCCAATTTAATTATAGCTGGGAATATTAATGCTGTAACATTTGTTGGAGTGCAGAAAACAAACCTTTAATGCACAGACTTTGTTCGCAAACATCAAATGGAGCCCTCCTCCACTTCGCTTGGTGCTTCAGCGCTGACACAACAGCGATAGGTTCAGATTGAAGAACTTGTCAGCAATCAGGCAGGAGGAGGCTAATTAGCTGGCAGGTTAATGAGTGTGATGGCTCTTGACAGCATTTTGTTACAGCCTCTACTGTATTTAAACAATAAATGATTATTACTTAAACACAGTGGAGACAGTCTTATTAGGAGAGCTAGACCATATATTTATTTTCATAAAAATGAGACTAATTCCTTAGTGTAGAGAATAAAATGTAAAATTTTGCCTGATTATAGTCTCACCTCTGAATCTCCAGGGTACCTCGTCAGAGGAGGAGAGCAAAGGTTTGTAAAGTCCTTGTGCTCGCAACGCGAAGGCATCACACACCAGCACCCAGTGTCTGAAGCCCGGGCAGCTACAAAACGTGACCAACAGTGCTACAGTTTAAAGAGCTGCCCTGTTTGCCAGCCACAACAAAACACACACAGCAAATTCCTTCTCATTTTCACCCCGCATTTTTCGCCTCAGTCCCTGAGTGCAATAGGTGCTGGGCCTTCGCCACCCCGCAGTCCTCAGGCTCAGGCCAGGCTCTGTATTTTCTTCCTTTGGCAACTGGGATTTGGAAACAGGTGGTGAAGTAGAGGAATAGCTCTGTGGAGAGATTAACCCATTTCTCTGCCCAGTTAGCAGGGAAGGAGGACATCTTACAGCACTCTTGTAATCCATAAACGTAATGAGAACGAGAAGGAAAAGCGTCTACATCCAAAAAATCCAAAAGCACAGAAATGCAGTGCCCTTCCTGCAGAACAGGCGGGCAGGAAGGAGCTGCTGGCTGTAGTCTGAACTGTATTTACAGGACAGGCAATTGCAAATATGTGTCCAGAAAAACCTTATCTGACGAGAATTAAATTGAATCCATAGCTGTGTAATAATAAGGGAGGGTTATTTCAATTTAATATTTAGTGTTCCCTAGGAATTTGTACATAAACATGGAAGAAACAAAAGGCCTCACCTGCTGAGACTAATACCATTTTCGAAATTATTTTTGCATACATGAAAATGATTTGTGCCCCTCAGTGCTGCTGCTGAACACGTGAATAAAAACAGAAAAGGCAGTGAACTCCTCAAATCATGCCTAATCCTTAACACCGCAGTTTACATGTTTAAGATTCAAAATACCCCCAGCTAAGGAACACGCGGCAGCAGTACATGGCCGACACCAGCAGCGTCAGCAAACGCAGAGCGTCGTGGCTCACCCGGCAAACGCACCCACGGCGCTCCTCCCAGGGGAACCCACCGCCCGGGACCGCGCGGCTGGCAGAGGGGAAGCGGGAACCAAGGCCCCGGCTCGCGCGCGAGCTGCTGGTGCTGGATCCTTCTCCTGGCAGCAGGCCGGCTAGCAGTGCCGGGAAAGCCGGGCTGGGAAGAGGCAAACTCCCGGCCAGCCTCCCCAGCTCCCCGGCAGCGCTGGGCGACGCTGAGCAAGAGCCCTGCCAACAGAAACCAAAGCCTGGCCTCAGATTCCTGGGGACAAACCCTGCTTGCAGAGACACCTGAATTGTGAGCCGTACCCTCGGCTCCTCACGGTATAAATAGCGCGGGGAGCTCACTGACATCACCCCGCGCCTGAGCATTCGTCACGCGGAGGCCACGCACGGCCTGCGCATCCACAGAACGCACAAAGTCACGTCGAGCCCAAATTAAACCTGCGTTCTGCAAGCTCTGCCAGACAAGGCAGCCTCTCCTCCCTCCAGACCCGCGCTATTAAATATTGATGGGTTTGTAAACACACAGAACTCGGCAACGACGCAAAACTCTCCCTACAAAGCTTCTGAACACCTTGGCTGAAAGGGTGATCTAATTTTTTTTTACATTAAAAAATTAATAGTGTTTGATAGAGCAATTGTAACCCAGCACCACCCCAGGAAAAGCTGGCATCTGGCAAAAATCACCAGGCTCTCTAGCTGTTTAAATGAGAATATTCTTCAGTCTGAAAAATTATTTATAGAGGGTTTTTTTACTACCCTTGTATACTGCAATGTTATTTCCTTTCCCACACACTAGCAAAGTCCATTTTCACAACTGCTATAAAGCGGCATGTTCACAGCTAGTAAAACAACTCAATAAATAGCCTCACGAAGCTATAGCTGTCTCATATCCTTTCCTCAATAAAAACAGAGGTGAACTGCTTATTTTCAGCAGCACACTATAAGAAGACAGAAGCATTATGACTGCTCATACATTCTGACTATCATTTGCCACAAGCTATATCTGTCAGCATTAAATAAAGCTGCATTATAAATGTAAACAAAACACCCACATCTACAAAATGAGCTGTCCGCCATTGCTAGAGGCAGGAATTGAACCCGCTTATTGACTCAGCTTGCTCTTTTTATTTATTCTCCTACAAAGACATGCATTTACTTCACCCTACAAGCACAGTGGGTTTAGGGGCGGTAACTTGTCTCCCGCGCAAGCTGAAAAGGCAGGTTGGTGACAAACGCAGATCTTAATGGGAACACCATTAGGTGGGCAAACATTGCACTATTATTGAAAACCTGATTTATTTTAAAAGGTTATCCTAGACCAAAACACTACATCATAAATAATTTGCAGGATCAGTCAAGTGAATTTATACTTATGATTTTTTTCAAAAAGGTAATTCATTGCAATCAAATAATAATGCCAGTTTGAGAGGAATTACACTCAAATATCAACTGCTCAGAATTTACAGTCTGAAGAGGTTAAAAGGTGCTCAGCTCTACAGCAGCACATATCAGGCCGGTTCCCTGACAGCGCGTTGTACATCTTTCCAGACCAGAGGAAAGTTCTGTCCCTGTCAGACAAAATTCCCCTTTGCACAAGACCAGGCCAGCACCCGCAGCCCCGGGGGGAGCGGGCACGTCCAGCCGCGGCCCAGCGCGCAGCGGGAGCGCGCACGGCCACACCGCCCCGGCGTGCCCCCGCCACAGCAGCGCTGCTCCGGGGTGCGCCGGGCGGCAGAGCCCTGAGGAGAAGCCCCCGGGCCGGGTCTGCCAAGGCGGAATGGGGCCCAAACCCGGCGCCCACGACGCGGAGCGGCTGGTGCACTCAGAACCACCACGGGGTAACACAAGTTGTATGAAAATGCTGCACGCTCCCCAATTAATAATCGCAATCGATTATTTATATAGATACCTGCATTTCTACAAAGAAGGGAGAATAATTATAAATAATGCATCGGATAGCAGGGAATGCATTCTTTTTTTTGCAATATGCTATATAAGAAAGAGCGGTTTTGCCAGAATTATAAACAAATAGTGTGGTCCCATTCCTGAAGCTGGACAGCAAGGTGTATCAAACTCCAGACTAAATCTTGCAGCAGTGGAGACAAAAGTTTCCTGTAATACAGGTAGCCATTAAAGGAATTTCCATAATGTTCCAACAATCTGGCTCTTCTCCCTCCCACCTTAGAGAAGGCTGTGCTTTGAGATAGCTTTTCTTCTGTCAGGCAGTGGTATGATTAATGCTGCAAAGATATTCGTCCTTGGAAAACTCCCCACAATTCCAAAATTCTCTTTTGTACGTATGACTGGAAATAGCTGGCGTGTGGGAGGGTGTTGCGCTGTCCAGCCTCGCCGGGCGCCCCGGCTGGGTGCACCTCGGATCGCCTCACCCCCGACCACATCCCGTCCGGTGCAGAGTGCTCCCCAAGAGAAACGAGTTACGCCCAGCAGCGCCAAACGATGCACGCGGTTCCTGACACGCACGGATCATGACCCAAGTGGGACCACAAGCACTGCTGGTTTGACTTCACGGGAAGCCAATCCTGAGCCCGGGTCCCTCAGGGCCCTGCGGTTGCAATGTGGCGTTGCTCTTCCCTTTCTCTCCAGAACCCCGCAGAGAAATGCAAAGGCGACTTCAGAAAGGAAAGGGAGAGCGAACGCCTAAGTTAAGCAATTGGATGATGCTGGCACCAGTCCCCTCGTCACACGGGGGTATCCCTCATGAACGGACAGGAACAAGTGTTCCACTGTTTCACACCATCCATTCTTCCAGAGGTTGATATTAATTATTCCTGCTTTTCTGTTTTAAGATAAGCTTGTTAACAAGAAATTATAGAGTAGCTCGGAGCGGCTATCCATTGGGTTGCCTGCATCAGAGTTTATGATGTTTACAGAGAAAAAGAAAATCAGTGTAAGGAGTAGCAGAGAGTAATTAATGTATTGCAGTGTGGAATTTCCACTTCCTACCTCCATTTAAATCAAACAAAGCTTGGCAGTGCCAGAGTAAATCAAGGGGCAGGCACCAGGGAGAGCAGATCGGCAGAGGCATTAGAGCCAGATCCAAACCCCGGCCTCACCCAAGCTCCTGCGATTATTACTTGTGCAAAGCAAATATTCAGCCTCCAACCCTAAATCATTTCAATTCCTATTTCCAAGTATAATTTAATCTTTTTCAGCGACACTTGATGCTTACTTCATCACAGCATAATGACAGATTAAAAAGTTGTTGAATTAAATATTAAAGAGGACTTCAGGCAGTTCTGCATTTTTAAGGAATAACACAGATTGGAGATGAAATGAGAAGCCCAAATGCATATTTTATTCCAAAAGGAAAGAATACATATATTTTTCCTCCAGGCCACCTACTTTGTAATAAAACATAGGGCAGGTTTTTATTTAGTGGATAAAAGCATGATATAGTATTATAGGATTCATATCACTGCAAACTGGTACCATGCAACGGTGTCAAAGCTAATGACACCGTATGATCAAACACAGTCCTTTGCCAAATATATGTGTATCTCTGCTCATATCGGTACTGTATATAACTCTATAACAGTCATTTACAGTATTTTCATTAGACTACTTAAGCACAATTTATTGACTCTCAGATGTGAAAGTTTATCTTGTGATGACACTTCCCGCATGACATCAAAGCATAGAATGCAAAACATAATTTAAGCTATTATTGAAATATAAATTCCAAGGAAAATTAAGTCAGCATATGAATTTTAAAAGTCACTTTAAATGAAAACTATAGTTTAAAGTGTCTGAAAGTCTTGAAGATAAATAGAGATTACAAGTTTTGAACTTTAAAGGAAACCTCCACTTTGTGATGAAACAAAGTCCCGAACTATTGTATCATAGTATAATATTAGATTAATGTTTACATGTGAAAGGATCAAGGAGCACATCTTTAATATTTCACATCTATATATTTCTCCTTAGTGACCATAGATAACACCTTCCATATCTGTATCTCTGTAAGCGTATGGGGTTGCTTTCATTCCATAATGTACATGATGCACACATGCACACAGGCAGCAGAAGAATCTGGAGAAGTCTCTGATTGCTGTGAAGTGAATACGGTGAAATCAGAGGTGTCATCTGGATTCAGGGCAGACATCGTTGTCAGCACAGCTCCGATACAGCAAACGTGTTCCGTGCACAGAAACACCCCGGGGGCCGGAGAAGAGGCCGCGAGGGGCAGCGGGAGAGCAGGGTGACCCTCACTGACACGCAGGAACGGCCGCTCACAGCTGATCGCGTAGGGCTGGGGGAGCACCTGAACACCCACCGAGGCACCCAGCACTCTGCCGTGCTACGCTGCATTTTCATGGGACGTTTACGCAGTACAATGCCCAGTAAATATTTTCGTATACGGCTGTATATTTCATCCCCTGTTTGCAGTATTAGCCAAAGGAGTCCCTGGTGTTTTAATGTGGGTTTGGGATGCGGGCTGGCGATGGGGGAGACCTATTGTGTTACCCCATCAGCGGGACCCCCGCTCTTGGCAGCGGAGAGGGCAAAATTCCTGAGGTGAAACAAGCCCTTTTCAACCATTTGTCCCGGAACCAAGAGGAGCAATTTTGCTACAGAACTAAAGCCTTGGATGCTGGAAACACATGAAAAATCACTGGAAAATAAACAAACTAAAAGATTCCTGCTCTTGGCTGGTGGGGCCTGGCCTGGCAGCCCCGCAGAGGCCGCCCACACGGGGCCCAGTCCGGCGCTCCAGGCCCCCACCATGTCCCCTGCCACCCACGCCGCCCGCCCCACGCACACCCCGGCCCTGTGGCCCTGCAGCCCCCTCCTCTCCCACCTGCCCTCCCAGGGCCCGTCCCGGGGCTGGCGGCCATGGCACCAACTGACATTTGCAGGGCACCAGAGGGGTGTGAGGGGCCCATGGCGGCCCGAGACACTGCGCTGCGCCATGCCAGGCCACGGCCTTCCCGCCGGGCAGGGCCTCGCCAACTTCGGGGCCAGCATGCGCTTCCCGATTAGTGGGATATTATTAATTATTATTGCCGTTATTAATACCGAAGGGATCTTGGCTGTCTTTTTGTCAGCACAACCACTCTGCCTTTAAGTCATTAAGCCGCAGAACAATAACGGCGAGTGAGCCGACAAGAGAAATGCCATTGTTCCCTCTCCCAGCCTGCCTGCGTCCTGCTCCCATGTAAATGAACTTAATGCTCTTCATTCAGGCGCACTCGGAGGGTTCTCATTTACTGCCTCTCTCTCTGTGACAGCATTTTCTCACCAGCCCTGACTGCATAATTAATGCAAATGCAGCCTTAGTGTCATGAGCTGGGCTCCTTTGGTTTACTTTGGTACGACACTTACAGAGGAATATTAACTAGAGAAAGCAGCATCACAACAGGGGTGGAAAATCAGCCTGTCAGGGACTCATTCCAAATGCCACGGAAAGGAGAGCGCCTTCAAGATTGTTTCATCAAGGTGATTGAGAACAAAAACTACTGAGGAAAATGCGAGCTTACATTTATGAGCTTCTCCACATACATTATTTATATCACCAGACCCTATAGGAACGTTATTTTCAAGCACACAGTCACACAAAGGCACCGTTTGGGCTGAGAACCGGAACGCGAGGCGCGGGCGGACGCACACAAACCGGTACCCACCACAGGTAACCAGGAGCCCAGCCCAGGCCGCCCTTTGTGTGCGTGTCTGCCGGCTCGCGGGAAGTTCACCGGCATTCGGATTTATTCTAGCACAACTCCACACACGCTCGCTCCTCAAAAAGGTCAGTGAGCCACACACCCAATATAGCCCTTTGCAGGGATAATCCTGCATTTTAATCCTGCCTGTTCCAATCAAAATTGGCTCTGTTGGTTTTTTTTTTCTTTCCCAGTAAACCAGACAGCAGTTCTGCGCTAAATACATGAGAATTAAAGCAGGAGAGCAGGATTCAGCTATGTTATCAGTACTTTGTACTAAGCACCACAAGGAGAGCATGCCTTTTTTCCAGAACAGCCGTGCTGGAAATGTTTATTCAGATTAACTCTGCTTATATTTTATTACGAGACAGTGCTCTGTCTTGTATTTTTGATCCGTAACAACAGAAATTTGCAAGCACTATATGTTCATTTTGCTTTGCTGTTTATTCTTTAGTCACACTGAAAGACACCTCTTTGTATGTTTTTTCTGAATTTGGGGATTTTTGCGTAATCTTTCTTTATTGCCTAGTGCTTCCAGGCACACCAGCACTTGTCAGGTCTTCTGAGAACGCTGCCCTTTACCGAGCTGCTAATATTACGGTTCACAAAAATATGCGTCAGATTCCTCCCTCCTCCTCCCCCCATCGGTGCTAATTTAAAAAGCATGAGGATTTCAGCAGTAATAAATACGCACCCTGTTCATCTGCCCTCCTGTGTCGGAGACTCTGGGTCACCTTTTCAGCCTTTTCCATGTGTCTGTAAGGACTGGAGACCAAGTCTTTCTTGACTAGAAAGCTGAGATTTTTCTGGTGATCCCAAACCCTGAAACTTTAACAAAACCAGCACCCAACATACCAAAACCTGGTTCTCCGCTTGGTTACTGCCCACTGAACAGACAAATCGAGCCCTGCCAGAGAACACACGACTGATCTGCGGGTTGCTCACGTTTTGTCACCTGAGTGCCTCTGGACCGCGTCCGGCGCAGTCACCGTCCCTCTTTGTCCAGGATTAGTGCCCAAAAGGAGCGCAGCCACCCCGCAGGGGCCTGGCGAAGGAGGCTTGTGCGAGGGGAGGCTCCGGGCTCCGGGAGCGGGATGTCACGGCGAGAGGGCGAGCCCTATGACTGCAGTCACCGGGGTCCCGGCGGCACCAAGTGTCACCCACCTCCCGACACACAGCGTCTGCTCTTCAGAAAGCGACACAGCTAATTATGTACAGAGCTCAAGTGCAAAGGTTTCCTGCTTTCTTTTTTTTTCCTTTTTGCAATCCCTTAAAGCCAAAAGCATTCTGCACACTCCGGGCTTCAACCTTTCCTTGCTTTATTCCCATTAACGCAACTAAGGAAAGCACCCGTGCTCCGTGTGCCGGAGTCCTGCACTGGGAGCCGTGCTGGGATGCCCAGTCACAGCAGGGCAGGGACTGGATTCCCCAGGCAGGCGAGGAATCCGGCTTCCCCAGGGCGAGGCGTGGGCCGGGGGACAGCCTTCTGCTCCCTGCTACCCGGGGCTGAGGACCACACCGACTGCAGCTCCTCACCAGTTCAGCTGAACACACGATAGCTGAAGAGAATACCTTTATCCCCTCTGATACACCGTACAACCAATGGATCAAAATGAACATGCCAGTCAAACGGTTTATTTTAGACAGGAAACAGCCCCGCAGACCATTATTACAAATTAAAGGTATTCTACTGAAGTCATTTTTAATCCCTTATAAATGAATAACCCTTCTACCAACATTAAATCATTTTCTTCTGCAGAAGTAACATTTCCTCTCCGTGGCACAGGATACATTCCCCCGCAGATCGGGGAGCTATCCTTCTGTCAGGGCTGGTGGCGGCTGATTACACCGCACCAGGACCCATAAAATTCCCACCGAAATCGCACTCGAGTCTTCCCAGGGCAGAGCTGCCTTATCTCATCCATAAGCAATAATGCCACTTTATTTTCAGTAATCAGCACGCAGATGATTATTTAGATGCAGCCTCATAATCCTCCTCGCACCAACGACGGAAGATCTTGATTTGAAATCCGCAGCGAAGAAATTCCACCTACTGCAAACACGCAACGTGGGAGCTTAGCCCCTCGCTGCGCCGCGGTGCAGGGCCGTTGTCTGGGTTATTGATATTTGTTAAGCTAGACAAAAAGTAGAACACGAGTCTGGGAAAAGAGCGAGTTCAGACAACTTCTAGCATCAACCGTGCAACGTCCGTTTCGGCACAGCTCTAACGGGGCATCAATATTGTCATCTTAAACTCGGGATCAGTACACAAATGTGCTATAAATGGGAAAATCCCTTGTGATACTAGTGTGAAACATGCAGCTCATTGATTTTGTTCTTGATGGTCTGCTATTAAACTAGCGAACACGCTGACCTTGTGTGCAAAGGCAGAATAGTGTGCATGCAACATAAAGTTGAAAAACAGCTTTAAAATGACTGTTTAAAACTGTAGACTACAAACCCTAAAATACAGACAAGCATTCCATAGTTTATTTTAAATTGGCAACCACAATTTAACAAGCTATTCTAACAAAGGATTAGCATAGCATGTGCTTTTCTTTAGCCATCAATTATGACACAGGGTAATGCAGGGCACAACTTAAGTGTCAAATTACAATATGCCGTACAAAACCACTTTACAGCACTGCCTTCTGTTTGCTTAGCAATTACCGCCCTGCGCGCTGCTCTCCGCGGAAAGCCCTGGTCAGAACACTTCCTGAGAATTGTTCTGCGTGTGCCTGTGCTTGGAGATTACAGAACGTCCATATTTCTGCCATTTAAATGAAGAAAAAATATGCCGGTATTTATTTTTACGCTCTAATTTCAAATAAAAATTCAAGTGCATATCTTCGTTGCAGATTCCATTAGATAAACATTTTTATTTTTTTTTAAAATGATTAACTATTGAATATTTCCACAGGATGAAACCAGCAATTTCCATTTAGCTCGATGACAGTCTCAGATACTTGATCTGTTATTAGGCATAAAATTAACAGTTTTATCAATTTCAAATATGGGATGATTGCGTGCAGATACTGATATATGCAAAGTATACAACGCTAAGAAGATGTGTGGATAATTTAGCAAGATTTAAAATCTTATCTTCACATAAATCAGTCATACTTACAACTGCCTGCCTTATGAATTGAAAAAAATAATAAGAATTATACGTATTTTAAATAAGAAAGTTTTTATTATCCTTGTCACGTGGACACAGACTGTATTTCATGTGAGGAGGGAGGGGCAGCCCCGTTTTAGCTATTTTTTCTGTTCCGCTGTCCTTTCTCCTGCATTTGCCTAAAGGCTCTCAGTAAATTACACTCCAAGTAAATGACTGTAATTTACCCGTTGAATTCCCTTGTTCAGGAAAAGCACACACCACACATTCCAGCGTTTCCACAGCTCAAATTTACCATTCTCCATGTCAAGAACAATCCACGGGCAGTAATTTGAAACTGTTTGAGCCTTCAAATAAGGGGAAATTAGAAATGTTTTGAGAGCTAAGATTTCCAGTGAGGAGATAAAACCTGATAAAATCGGTAACAGTTCAATTCCCTCTCCTTTATATCGACAAAGAGGGCGTTAAACCTACTGCTGCTGTACCCTGACGGCAGCCGGCTCGGGATGCGGCATGGGCAGCAGTGTCAGTAACGGGAGGACAGCGGTTGCAATGAGGTAAACATTCCTAAAGGCCTCACAACAAAAATGAGCGCAGACAACCTTACGGCACAGAGAGCAGCACACAGCGCTGAAGTGCCCGTCGCCCTTACACCGGCGGCCGAACGCCCCGCGACTTCCGCCGGGGTGGAATTTCCCCCAGTCCCCGCCTGCGTTAAACTCTAATAATTTGTTATCCGACGGCGCTATCCTGACAGCGTGGCTGAGGCTGTTCAGCTGGGCAAACCCCGAAATTAAAATATTCTATAAAACAGGATTTTAATTAACATCCCGAGTGATTAAAGCAGAGAAATCCATACACGTCCGTGATGGATTATCCCACGCGGCGGCGGGGAACGTTCTGGGCCCGGTGACGGATACGCAGCGCGCCCAGGCACAAACACCTCCCCTCGCCCTGCCACGCGCAAAACCCCGCCGCCAGCACGCTCCATAACCGCAACCGCCGATTTCGCTCTGTCTAAAGGCAGGTTTTCATATGGCAAAACTGTTATAAATCCTCATTATCCTAAATAAAATTACAGCACTTTAAACATTTCCAGGGAGAACATTCTCTCTTCTAAACAACTACCTTAGCGAGTAATAGGAAGCAATATGGTTGCACTTGTGTCACAGTTGGAAGTCTTTTTAAACTGTCGCCCTGCTAGCAAACCAATTCTACATATTAAAATGAATGGATTGCTTATTTCAAGGGGAAAAATCATTTATAAAATCAAGACCATTATTAAGATGCTGTGACTTATTTCCATTCCAGAGTGCATGAGAAACAGATAAATGCAGCAACCTATGCACGCTGAAATGTCTTTTTTTTTTTGATGCCACGATTTTCTTTTTCAAATGAGTCATCCATGCGTACAAGTAAATTAAAAATTGATCTAGATTCCACATGCAAGGAGCTGAGGTTTTTACACGTTTCCGTACTACAAACAAGCACAGATCTCACAAACATCTGGCTACAGGCTTTTATCTCTGGATCGTAAGAGATCTTCCCCTGCCTCCCCTGCCAGGCGCTCGCAGCCCAGGGCACCCGCGCAGCGTTTGGGCTGGGTGGCTGCGAACGCCCCCGACCCGCACGGGTCGCTCTGCATGGGGAACTGGCCGACCTCCTCAGCAGTTATCGTCTCGGCCTGACACCCCGGCCCGGCCACGTCGCCTGTTTATTCAGGACCCCGTAGCGGATTAGTTGTTTGGATTAAATCTAATCAGAGGTTCAGTTAACACACCACAGCAGGTTTGGGAGCGCGCACCTTGTAGTCACTGAGCAAATTACAGGAACCCTATAATTTGATGAGAACGTGCGGGCTTTTTTCCACGAGCTCATAAATTACTGATTGCTTTCTGTAGGTTCCATTGATACTAATGTGTGCTTCCCTCCATGCCGCTGCCCCAGATTGTCGCTGGCACAAACATCGCCGCTTGGAAACCTAGTAAATTACTGAAACATGTTTAATCATGAGGCTTAAAAACTTTGCACGCTAATGACGGGGAAGGCTGCGGCTCTCGCGCTGCGAAGCCGTCTCGCTGCGGGTGCGCAGGGCACGGGCTGCAGCACAGCCCTGCTCTGGGGCACGACGGCGCGGGCCGGGGCTCAGACGGGGCTCCTCTCCTGCCGGGTCTGGCCCGCCAGCACCCCCATTTGTCTCCCACTCGGTCGCACTCCCCAAACCAGACAGCAGACTGCACACACCGCACCTCGTGCGGACCTCCCTTTCATGGGAAAGGCAGCTAATAATAAAGCAATTAGCCGCTCAACTAAGAAACCGCCAGTTTTGCTGTTGTCTTTTTTTTAATCATTGAAAAGTTCCCCATTAATTTCAAGCCATTTGTAGTCCCCGTTTTCATAATTGCAAACCTGGATGAATTGTTTCTCGAAGTTGAACCGCGGCTGATGCCAGCAGAACCTATGAACGCATAAAAGCTTCAGTTTCTAATGTCACTATCAAGCCAAAAACAATTACACCCATTTGAATTATGGCAACCAATAAACTTAGATAATCACCATATGCAACATAACATTTTGGCACTTGAACTAAAAACTCTTGTAGACAACTATAGATTGCTGCTGATGCTGAGTGCTCCTGTCCTACCCAAGGCTGCCAATAGAAATGCCAAAGCTGCTGAATGCCGCTCATCCCGCAATGTTGTCAGTGAATGGCACATTCACACAGCCCCCAATCCTCTCTTCCCAGGCATGGTCTTCTCCAGCTGCAGCTTAATTTCCTGTGACTTGCCTAATTACTGTAATTAAGGATTAATTGCCATTAATTATTCACACATAAGCTCATCGCAAATCATGGGGTAAATGTCTTATGAAAGCTGCCATACAAGCCATGTATAAACACACTGGGATGCTCCAGGCAGGAGAATCTATCACTCAGCCCTGAAGCAAATCTCTGTGCTTCTCTTACAAAAACAGCTATAACTCTCAGAAACTCGACAGTCTTTCCAGGTAAGCATTAGGTTACAAAGCATGTTTTCCTGTGGAAGCCACAACGGTTTTATTAGTACTATAAATGCTGTTTTATCTTTCCAACTGCTATTTTTATGTTTCCATTTTTATTCTACGGTGCTCAGTTTAGGACAAGCGTTTGCTGGGAGGAGGAATGTTTGCAGTTGCTGCTCCCCCACCCCGCGCCGCGGCTGTGGGAGGTTTGCCGCGCAGCGCCGTGTGACGGGATCGGCACGCCAACAACAAACCCCAGCTCCGCATCAGCTGGGACTGGGCTGGAAACCCCCCGTGCCGCCACATTCCCGGCTGGCGAAGCCAAGGTCTGCACGCTGGGGGCACTCGGCACTCGGATATCCGCCGAGAGGGCAGACCATCCCGCAAGACAGGGCTGGGAAAAACCACTGAGCCCAGCAAAACCAATGGCTGTGACAGAACCAAACCGGGAGCATTAACGACACGAGCCCGGCGCTGCGCTGGCTGGCTGGCTGGTTCCTCCGCTTTATTTTAACTGTCTCTGCTCCCACTTTCACAGCACGCTAAGGGAGGAGGCAGGTTTCTTTGTTAGCGTACCGACGCAGCGTGGGACGTCGGGAGCGTGGGTGCGCGTGGGCAGGCGGCGTGGGCTGATCTGCGCGCAGCACCCGGCGAGGGCACCACAGCCAGCACCCCCTCTCCCAAAACTCCGCGTTACCGTCAGTCTCTCCCCGTTCCTTCGACGCCAGGTGTAAAACCGCACGGATTTGATTTAACGGAGTGAGCTGCAGTGCTGTGGTGTGCTGCGCAGAGTCAAGGAGATCCTACATCAACGCCACGCATTACCACCGAAACACTGCCCCAGGAAATGCAAGCAGAGGCAGGCAGAATGTTGTTCTAATTGTTATGTTAGTACCTTCTGCAGCAAATTAATGCATGAAACATTTTCATTTCGGTACATAAGTTTGTGTGTGTCTGAGTTAAACATTTATGTTAATGGACCTTCTGGCAGATCTGTAATGTTTCAAACACTCTTGTAGAACAGCTTTTTCTAAATACATCATTTAGCAGTTCTTTCCCCATTTTCTACCTGATCTGGGGGCATGCAGGAAGGGAAACTATTTCACAGTTTTAAAAACCTCCTGCTTGAGTAACTACAAAACTCAGCTGCGTTCAGGCAAGGTAGCAATTAAGCCTGCACCGCCACTAGCAATGTAAACTGTATTAAAAAAAAAAAATTAAATAAAAGGCACACTAATAGCCAGCATATGCTGCCATCACAACACCCTGCATCAGCACGCTGCGCTCCCCATGGACCGTGCCAGCCCCCAGCGTCCGGCCGGGCTGCGGCGGGCGGCCGGCGCGCGGTGCCTGGGTGCCCACCCCGGTGCCCTCTCCCCGTAGCACGGCTCCTGGATGCTGTCACCATGTCGGCTGCCCTAGGAACCCTCCGTTGATCTCCATCCTATGAATCTGACAGGAGGACACGCAGGCGGCGTTGGGATGGCTGCCAGGATCCGGGAGCGTGCCAGGACACAGCGCTGCGGGACACGGAGCAGGGAAGGTGCCCTCTGCCCCTGCGGGTGCCCACAGTGCTGGGGGTGATGGGCATTTCTGTCTGGTGGGGGCACGTGCCGGGACACGGCACACATCCGCATGCAGGGCTTGGGAGGGGTGAGGGCTGGCCCCAAACTCGCCCCCAGCCCATGCCTGGACCTGTCAAAAGCACGAGCGGGCCCAGCCCCACAGGTCTGCTTGCTGCTGGTGCCCCCTAATCCGGTACTTCCCCATCTCTGGCCGCCCCGGTGCTCAGGCAGCTGCCAAGCTCTGCCATGCAGCTCTCCATGTATGGGCTCCCAGCTCCCTTATCTGGGTAATTAGGGTTTATGTGTTAATTGGAGTCAATACAAAGATGGGAGCCACAGGCACACATTTCCAAGCGCAGCTGAGGAAGGTGCCTCAGCAGACCAGTGCTGGCCCTGTGCTGTTGCCGGCATGGCCGTGCACCACGGCCCAGGGGCACGAGGAGGAGTGGGCCGGCGAGTGCCCCCGCCAGAGGTCTGCCCCGGCCCGGGGTGGTCTCCTGACCCCAATTCCCACGTTTCTGGGCTTCGTGGGCCAGGATGGCGAAGGCTCCCATGGGAGGCAGATGCCAGGAGCCGAGCAGAAGAGCAAGAGCGGAGCCTGCTCAGCCGTGAACTGATGCTGCTGGAAGTACCTGGAAGGAGACCAGGCCTTACGGCCGCGGCAGCCGCCGGCAGGTCCCCGGGAAGGGCCGCACGAGGAAAGGTGCTGCCAAAGCCCCAGCGCCGCGCTGAAGCTGGGCTGAGCCGGAGCCGTCCCCGCTGCCTTCCCCGCTCCACTGGGTCTGGCAGCCGGCTGCGCATCCCAGCGGGAAGGGACCCGCCCGGGGTGCCCCGTCCCGGCGCAGGGCGCACACGGAGCAGCAGGACGACGCTGGCGTGCCCGCCAACAGCTGCTACGCCCAGCGCAGCCAGACCCCGGCGTGAAACCTCCTCCCAGCTCACGTCCCACTATCTCTCTGAAAGCAATACCTGTAAAAAATGTAACTTCTCTGACAGGAGCGCTATTATTCTTGAAATATGTGACTAAATATTACACAGTAAAAGCATTTTCCCTTTGAATTAATTACATTTCACTCTCCCCCCCCTTCATACATAAAGGCTTTCGCTGTCCAGTGAAGGAGGCCCTCCTCTCCTGAGCAGATATGAAATTTGGCAAGCCTCATTTATCCTGAAATTTATAATTCAACAGATGCTTTTGCTAACGCTTCTTGATAACGTTGCAGCAGAAATACAAGTCTTAATTCCAGGGCACGGGAGGCTGAATGCGAATGTAAGTATTACTGTGATTTTTTAAATGCGGCTTTTAAATATTAGGCTCCGCATGGTTTCCAAATCAGTTTAAACTTTCCTGGAAACTTTTATAATAAACAGTCCTGCTACATAATTTGATGTTTTTAAATGAAAGCATCCAAGCTAATCTATACAAATTAACAGATGTCCTCCTGAAACAGTTAGAAACAAAGAAATGCAGATGCGAACATCATCAGCATCCAAATGAGCTTATTGTGGGACCCTGTAAGGCACATCTGAGCGGAGCTCCAGCCTGTACTCTACCTTTCAACTTGCAAATGACAGTGTCACCAAACACTGTCCTTCCATCAATCACGCTGGGTCATGAATATACAAAAGGCAGCAGAGGAGCTGGCTACCTCCTGCAGTTCAACTTGGCCTAATTATCTGGGCCTTTCTTTTTGTTCCCCTGAAGGGTGCACCCCCAGTCAGCTGCTGGGCAGCCCCGGGCCTCGTCGCGGGAGGTTACGCACGCTGACCCTCCTGCGGACAGCCGACGCACGTTAAATGTGAGCACCAAATGTCAGCTTTCTTATTCATCATTACCGAACTTCCCTCCCCTTTCAAAATACCAATCTGCTGCCATTTTCAGACCCTCCCCCGCACCCCTCCAAGCTGTCATTTCGCAGCGCTGCTGCCAGTCGGGTGAATTAGCATCCTAACTGATGTGCTGTTATTCTCCCTGCGTCCCTGGGATGCGTTAACTAATGACCTCCCCCCAGAAACCCAGCCGCTCTCCGTGCCTCCTCGCCGCCTGCGCAGCTCCTGCCGCAACGCGTCCCCGCCAAGCGACGGCCACCCGGAGGAGAAGGCCTTTTCCCGGGGAGAGCGGCTCCTCGCGTCTCATCCGGAGCAAATCGGTGCTAACGCGCTGCTGTCATGTGCCACTGGCAGCAACGGGAGCCCGTCTGCTCCGAGGCCGCCGAGTCCCTGAGCGACATCACCGTGGCACCCGCGCCAGCACCGGGACCCCTCCTCGCGCAGCGAGGACCCACTCGCGGCACAGCCATGTGTAACTGCGGCCGGCGGCTCTTCTCCGGGAGGGAACAGAAGCCCAGCAGGGCTGCAGCCCTCCCTGCACCGCTGGCACTGCTGCCAGGCCGGGGGATGGTGGAGATCCCAGGAGCAGCCCAGACACCGGCGTGCGGCCGTGCCTTTGTGCACGTAACCCTGACCGCGACTGGGAGGGCCGCAGTGCGCCCGAGCAGATGGTGCCCCGCACCCTGGGGTGCCGCCGGGTGCCAAGGCCCCACAGCCGGCCGAGGGGACGCTGCCCGGCCCGTGTGGCCGCCCTCCCTCACAAACGGCACCCCTGAGCTCCGGGGAACGGCCCGGGCTGAGGCACAGACCCTGCCGTGCCCCACGGCTAGGGCTCTACCCCGTCCACTTTGAACGCTCGGGTTTGTAACAGCTGTAACTCTTCAGCAATTCACCCCTGTCATTTACACTTTTTCCAACAGATTTTGTATCACTTGCTGCAAACAAACAAACAAGCAACGAGCCCTCTTGCCTGCCCCCGGCAATAAAACCACGTCTGGCGAGCGCAGTCCCCCAGCTGCGAGTGTCGGCCCCAAGACGAGGGGTGAGACCGACCCACGGGTGGGAGCATCCGTAGACTCGGTGCTGCCCCTGCCGGCAAAGGAGGCTTTTGCCCAGGCTGGGACATGGGGGTCCCTGTGACAGAGAGGGGGACCGTCCCCAGAGGGACAGAAGAGGAGGAGGAGCGGGGTCTCCAGAAGCGAAGGGCCGATCAGCGTTCCCTCGTGCCAGCGCGGGGCCAGGGCAGTGCCGTGCCCGCGGGACAGTTTGCTCGCCTGCTCCGGGCACTCCACCTCCCACGCCGGGAAGGGGCTCTCAGGTGTGAAAAGACTTTGGAAACTGAAAGGCAATTCATGTAAGTGAGACACTTCAAGGCCTGAAATTCCCTGTAGGAGCCCAGAAGCTCTAGAAACACAGAGCAGGGAAGAAATCTTCAAATCCCTCTTTTAGAATTGAAATCACTTTATAGACTACCAGAGCTGGAACAAATGTGGGAGGAATTTTAATGACTGCAGGTATTTCCTGCCTGTGAGTGACTGTCACCTGGTGCCAGGACTGATCCGGGGGTGGGGACGCCCAGCGCAGCCCTCTCGCCCTCCCTCCAGCCGCAAGCCCGCAGCCTTGGCCAACCCCAGCAGCGTCCTGGCCACCGGCATGAGCCGTGACCCCGCGCCGTCTCCCTCCGCTGTCCGGGCACCAGTGGGCACCGGGCGTTCCCACAGACCCCTGTGCAGAGCTGTCCCGAGAGCAGCGGGGAGTTAGGGAAAAGTTCATCCTGGAAATGACCTTTGGAAGGAAACTGTGGCACAGATAATTTATCACATAGAAATGAAAGCAAAACTAAAATCTGCATCCCTAATTCCTTTTTCCTTTCAAAGCTCGGTATCTGATTTTGCAAGCTGCATTATATATGTTTACATTTCTATAAAAGCAAGTGCTCCTTGGAGGAGCCGCTTAGGTAATTCACATTTGCATCATGTGTAGCTATGATAAATAATAAATATGTAGCTGATAAATGGTACCGTGCAACGGGAAGACCTATTTTTTATTGAATGGCTGACTAAATACTCATGTAAAAGTCATAACTTGATGCTTCTTTTACCCTGGGGCTGCAGTAATTTATTGTCGTAATTCATACAGGCTGCCTCGGTGAGGGGACAGTTTTAGACTCGCCCAGGGACTGCCCCGTCCCACCCGCTCCTCCGTCGGGTGCGTGGCGGGGGGTCCCAGGGGACAGGCGATGAGCGGAGGGGTGCGATGGGTCAAACCCCAGTGTCTGGGGTGAAATGGGGCCAGGAGAGCGGGGAAAAGGCGAGCACACTCACCGCTGGCACTAGCGGGGCTGTGGCACGCGGCAGGCGGCACACGGCACGCGGCGCACGGCACGCGGCGCACGGCACGCGGTGGTGGCAGAGCAGAGGGACCGGCCATCCTCCCCAGGGCCATGGCATGGGGTGACGCGCAGAAGGGGACGTTCACACGGCGTTCGCGCGCCATGGCACACGCTGCAGAGCCGCGCGTGCACAGGCACCCGCGCATCGCGGCACGTCTTCTCCCGCGCGGGCAGGAGCCTGTCCTCACCTCTGCCCCGTCCCGCTCCTGCTGGGCAGGAACTCCCCATCCCAGGGCGGGGCCCCTCTCACGGGGAGGTGATCCCCGCTGGGATCAGGGAACCTCTGCCCTGCCCACCCCAGGCTGGCTCCGGGGAACTGCTCTGGGGAGCTCACCCACCGCCTAAAATCCGCAGCTCAGGCCGGAAAAGCGAGGTTCATAAAGCACCGACCTGCTGTCCAGCGGCGAGACGGGGCCATAAATCCTGCCACGAGCAACGGCCGAAACTTTTCTTTAAAAAATGTACAGAGCACAAAACCACCCCTCCCGAAACGCCAGTGGGTCCCATCGCTGCCAATGGTCAACAGGATTAATTGGGAAAGGAATTTAAGAAATCCATTCCAGGCAATATTCTGCCCCTGATAATTTAGAGGCAGCCATGATACCCACTGTTTGTACATGACAGTCATATGAAATAATAAACCTCGCTAGCTATAAACATTACCAAATTCTGACACTATTGATTTATGATGTCTAACAGTGACATCAAACCCAACGACTGACAGAAACAATGTTCCCGCTTTAAGAGCAGTTTGTCAACGATTAATTCTGCCAAACGGGGTTTAGTTTTATGCTGGGACTGCTTGTCTAGCAGTTGTCAATCCAAGCAAAAATTACTACTGCCAGGCGTCTGCTCGCGCCAGCCCGAGGCGCCGCTCCGCTGGCCCTCATTACCCCACCGCTGCAAATACAGATGCAAGGCCAGTCCCTATTTAATATGCGTGTTAATTATGCAAATTATTAATTGGGCTGCTGCTTGAGGACTTGTGTTTATGCCCAGATTAGAGTCAATAACTGTATCGCGCAGCATTTTGAGCCTGACCTGTGACAGAAATAAAGCTGTGCTGAAAGCGACGTTCTGCTGCCCGCGCAGCGCTGCGGCTCCTCGCCCTGCCGGCTGCGGCGGCTGCAACGGCTGCGGCGGCTGCAGCGGCACCGCACACCGCAAGGGCAGGGGCATCGCTCCCGCCGGCACCACGGGCCCGCGCGGCACCTGCCCGGCGCAGCGCGCTGGTTTGCTCCCGAACGGCCCCTTGCCGGCGCTCCCGGCTTTTTCCAGGTGTTTTTACAGCCATTTTCTCTCCCGGCAGGAATGTGGGTGTGCACTATTTATATCACGCTGTCAGAAAAAACTGTATGACACGATATTATATGTTGTAAATTTGTTTGGTTTTTTTTAAATCAAATACACTTAAAGGCGTAAAGATAGAGGGCAAAGCTATGAGGCTTTTCCAATTAAAATTTACAGCAGCCAATGTTGTAAATTTTACACAGTTGTAATGCTTGCTGCAGTTGTGCTGAGATGGGAACTATTGATCAGCCTGATTTCCCAGGGTACGGAGGGGAAACCAGGCATTGCACACGCAGAAACCAAACTTTCATTTGTACAGCCTTCCATTATACTGCACTGCCCTCGTTTGGTTCCCCACGCATCTCTCACAGCCAAGAAATAAGGTCAGCGCCGCCTCCCCAAAGAACCGGGGAGCCCAGGAGGGGAGCGGGGAGCTCCACGCCTCCGCATGGCACCCCGCGGTCGCTGGCTCACCCTACACGGGCTGGCACCGAGGGGTGGCACTTCCGAGGCGCAGGGCAACGCGGGGCAGGGGACGTGGGGTGGGGGGCACCGGGCGGGGGGCTCGCTGGAGCCCCAGGACCTGCGCCCGGGGTGCCTGAGGGGCCCTTGAACACGACAGAGGGGCTGTGGGCCCTGGAAAATCGGTTCGGGAGCAGCAAGCCCACATCTCTAGCAGGGATGAGATTTACAGAGGCATCCGGCCTGAGGACGGCCCATTAAAAAATAACCGAAGGGGGACGGCACGGGGAGGTGGCCGGGAAGCGGCAGCCCAGGCCAGCGCTCGCTGGGTCGCTGTGTACCGGCCACTCGGTTACGGCACCGACAGACGCACAGGCCACGACTGCCTTTCCTCACAAAAAAAAAAAAACAACACACCAGAGAAAAACCACGTCATGCAATATTTTATCCAAGTCGTCGGCATCACCGCAAGGGGCTGGCATGAGGTGCTGAGAGGTGCGGGTGCTGGTGACGCCGATCTGAGTGTGTGCAGCGTCCCACAGCACCACGGGAGGTGACAACCCTGGTCCTGGCCACACATGGCCACCAAAGGCCTCCTGGAGCGGTTGGGACAGGGTGACCCGGCCAGGGCCGGGGGCCACCACTCGCCCTCTCCCAGCCTCGCGCCTGGTGCCGGGCCCTCGTGCAGCGTCGCCGCGCATTGCCACGCAGCCCCCGTGCTCCGCTGCAACGGCGGCCAGCTCTTGGAGGCAGATGACGCCGGCCATCTGGCCGTGCCCAAACGGGATCCCCGGGTTTTGGGGCCGGGAGCTGCAGCGGGCGGCGAGGAGGCCAGCGCACAAAAGGCAGCACCAGCACCGAGCGAGCGAGGATGAGCAGCTCAGCAGGGCAGAAGCCGAGCGGCAGGAGGCTGGGGCACCTCCCGATGTACCAGGGAAGAGCCCATGAGCCGCCGGCGCCGTGCCCCCTCCGCCCGACGTGCGGGGCCCTTGTGAGGGAGCACGAGGTGGGCGCACAGAATTGCCAGGGCTGGGGAAAAGCCCTCCACGGAGCCAGGAGGGAGCCAGGGCCGCTCGCAGGGCCACGGGCACAGCACCCTGTTGTGCCCCAGCCTTCACCGCAGAGCAGGCACGGCCACCGCCCCGGCACCGCCGGCGTTCTGCTCTTTTCCCTCAGCTTTCAGGAAGGCTCAGACCAGATACGGTCCTTTCTCTACGGAGAAGGTAACAGCTTCTAATGGAAAGCCTGGCACAACCAGAGCTGCCGCCCGTCCAGCAGCTCTGTTAGTCTATGCTGAGAGCATTTCCCCAGGAATTATGGCCACCTCCCAACTCAGATATGATGTTCTCCTTCATTTACACATTTTCCGCAGTTCTTCCTTCGCTGCAGCCCAGCGGTCGTGCCAGGCCCCGGGTGCTGAGGTTTCCAGGAACACTGTGCTGGCAACACTCCTCACCGGGGACCCCCGCAGCCCCCGGCGGGTGCAGCCCAGCGCCGCTCCCAGGGCAGGGCACCCAGCGCCGGGCGCCCGGGGACCGAAACCCAGCACCTCCCCCAGCTGCGCCAGAGGGGACGCGGTCCCCGCGAGCCACCGGCTTCGCAAGGCGCCGCCCAGCACCGCGGCGAGCCAAAACCTGCCATGTCACCTGCCTGAAGTAAAGTGAATTTAAAATACAAACAGCAAAACCAGTGCTAAGCTAAAAGGAGAAAAAAACAGACAATGGATGATCCCGGTAACGGGGAAAGATAACAAAGCCCCTGGATCCTAGCATCTGGCACTAAATGCACTTTTCTGTAAACTGAATGGCGGCTTCCAAACTGCGCCAAGCATCACTCCTTTGCCAAGGCAGTAAACAGCTTTTATCAGCAATAATGATGGCATAATCCCAGCTAAAAAGGAAAGTAACATATGGCAGCAGCCCTGCAAACACCATCCCAACAAAGTAGGGGGCATTTTTATTACAGCGTCCACTTGCAGAAAACCTGCCAGACTACTTCTCTCTTTTCTCCTCTCTTTTTTTACAGGTTATCATCTTCGCTGTTTGAGCCGAATGTGGCATTTGGGAGTTTTAAACTAATGAGTTCATTTTTCTAAGAAAAAAAAAAAAAAAAGCAGAGGCAGATAGGATACCCAGAACTGACAGATGACAGCGAACACAAACAGACCTGTGAAATGAATGTCTGTGCGTAACACAGTGCTGGGGAAAGAAGCGCTGCAAAGGTGCCACATCATTCCAAATATCGTTACACAGTTTAGTCTTAGGTGCAATGCTGTGTTTGGAAAACAAATATGTGGGAAGTAATCATTCAGACCTCAAACAATTTTTTTTCTGTAATGATGCAATATGTTACATAGGAGCACTGCTAATAGGTCAGGTGTAAATCAGTGCAAATTTTGTTTACAAGCTGATTTCAAAAACAAAATTAATCTAACATTATTAACCTTTTTTAATGGCTGGCATCCTCATTTATATTTGTGGATCTAATATTCACAAAACTGATTTTAAGCCCAACTGTGTTATTTATCAAAACCAGCATGAGACACACCGCCCGTGCGAAGCACGTCGGTGGACTAAAGGATCGTTTGCCGTCACACTGTCCTGCTTTTAATTGATGAAACCGCCGTTCGCTTTTCCCTATCTGTGATGATTTGCTGAAATACCGTCTCCAGATAAAGAAGAGATTCCAATCTCACTTTGGCTCTGCAATCTCATCACGCAATTATTTGAAAACATTACGATTCGCTAATTATCATGCTAATTATTTTGCCCTATACGTTTGCCATCATGTTGCACAATTAAAGCCGGAGCCCAAACCTTTGTTTACGCCATGCAAATGCCTGTGCTGGCTGGGGAGCAGAGGTGGAAAAGTGGAGGAATGCACTAATATTTTTTTGACATTTTTACCTATAAATATTTTTTCAGACTGAAAAATGTATCTAATAGCTCCACTCACTGATGTGCACTGCAGTTTACCACGGCGTCTATATTTCTGTTGTCAGTTTTACAGTATCTCCCTTCATTAAACCTATCAAGTTTTCCTTTTGATCATGCAACCAAGGCCAGAAGACAGATATCTTCCTGGAACAGAGCAGTCTGCCAAGTCTTTCACAAGACCAGCTTTAACCTCCCTATTGATTTTCTCCGCGCTGCAGCCATTCATTGTTTGTGACATTTGGCTGTCGGCTCTTTAACACCCTTCAACCAAATCAATTTCATATTTTTGTCAATGCCCTGCTAGAGGATGAGCAAAATGGGAAGAGACTTAGCATGATTTAGAATGTTGATTTTCTGGAGCGGTTTTATCTGTAGTTTTTACAAGCCTTATAAAGTTAATTCAACATGTTTATTTAAGCATACATAATAAACTGGGAGAGAGGCGCTACCGGAGTTAAGGTTCAAATTCCCCAAATCTAATTCACAAAGAAAACTAAATTATTACATCAATGTCAGTGAAAACAAGTGTGCGGCAATGCCGTTCCCTCCAAACCCACACCAGAACCAAGGCAGGCCCCTGCCCAGCCCCGCCTGCCGCACCAAGCCGCGTGCCAGCGCCGCGCCCCGGCAC
>JAAGAY010142851.1:0-20127 GCA_011801015.1 Ardeotis arabs
AAAAAAAAAAAGCATTAGAGCTCTGCTTAACTTAATAGAAACTAAGTATTCCAGAAGAAAAAAAAAACAGAAAATTCCTGCAGAAATAAAAGACAGACAAAAATTCCTGCAGTTCAACTGCCCTGATCTAAGGCATCAGTTATCTGAGTAATATGGCAACTTCCTGTGTGCTTGACTAGCTTTTTTGGTGAAGGCAAGTGAAAGACCAAATCACATTGTCAGTAAAAAGTTCAAGGATGGAAATGCAATAGTAAAACTTTAAAATTCCTGAAATGGTTCTAAAAGCATCTTGCTTGCTGTGTCTGATTTAAACTTTGAAAACTATAATCATCACAAATGTAGATAAAGTTTATACTTGTTTTATACAGAAGAGTAAGAACCTGAGAACAGAGACATCCTCAGCTCTAAGCCTCTGGCAAGGAGAAGAGCCGTGGAAAGAAAAAAAAAATCTGACAAAGGCCCTTCTGTAACCTCTCAGCAAAGAAGCTGTAGCTGACCAGGGAAACTAGTGTGAAGGCACACATTGCTCCTCCATCTGAAATTACTCAGCTTGCGAAAAAGCAGATTTCCTTAGAAAAGGATTGCTCTTAGACCTTCAGCTAGCAAGGTGTCTCAGGCTTCTTTTCCAGTTATTTTCTTTCACTGATGCATCCTTGGGGAGTTAAGGCAGCATTTCATTATTAATAACTCCTGGTGCTACATGTGAAAATAACAGATTATTCTCATCCTGCTTTACAATGCTCAGCAAGTCTTGTACATAGCTGCCACTGTTGATTGCTTTATGACCCCTTTAATGCTTTTACACCTCTTCTAGAAGTGTCCCCAAATCCCTTTCTCTTCCCGCAAGAGTTAATTTCACTGCAAACCTTAAGATAATGAAGAATCACTATATTTTAAATCTTTTTATAGTGGCAGATTAGTACTCTCTGTGCTAAAAGACAGCAGTAAGCATTCTTTAAACAAGCTTCCTTAATCTTTAATTCCCAGTGTAATGGAAGAACTACAGCTAGCAGTAGGCAGTCACTCTAAAACAATTGTGTAAGGACACTAACTCATCAGCACCTTGGCTTATAAGATTTATGGAACCCTCAAAACCATTAAACTACTTTACTTAACCTATGCTATACAACTGGCAATTTTATAGTTGGAATGCATGAGAAGAATGTTCTGTTTCTTAACAGTGAAAAGCAGGAGAGTTTTCTAACATCTCAGACTCAAAATTCTGTCACTAAATTAGGACAAATTGAAAAAGGTAGTGCACCTGAGCAATAGTCAGTATTTTGTAAATTGTAGATTAAGCTTTTCCATTATTTGCAATAAGTTATCAAGTCCTTTCCAATTAGTGATTTAGCAGCCATTTTTACCTTTTTCCTTACAATAATCCCTTTGGTATTACCTAAACATTTTCTAATATATTACTTGTGTTGTCGAAGTGTTCATAATTAACAAAGTATCATAATAGAAACACAGCTGTCTCTGTAGATTAGGAATCAAATGCCATCTGTGGATTCATACAGAATTTTACATTTTCAGAACTCTGTGTATATTCTAGATAATTATTTCTCCAAGCAATAATATTAAGAAAGAAAGTACATCACATATTACTCTCATTCTAAGCATGGATGCAGTGACAGAGAGGTAAAATGATTAGCCTAGGGTCACACAAAACAAGGTGAGCAGAGGCACTATTACTAGGGAATACCTGCTGCCCAGCTCAATACCTAGTTTGTTTTGCAGCTGCACCCATTAGGAATTACATGGTTTTACTTGTCAGTCAGGGGTTAGCTGCTTATTTGCAGAACGTTGTAGTCTGTAGTATATACAAGCCTAGGGACTGCAGTTAGGGAGGGAATAGCTTAGTTTTTGACATCTGGGTGTAAATCCCTTCCCTCATTCACATCCACCTCATAGGTGGCAAGTATCTGTTGTTCATTTTTAAGAGAGACTATTAAAAACACAAGCAAAAATTTTCGAATAGAATCTTGGTGTTTGCCACAACTACATCTGAGATCAACTTTACAGAATAGCTGCCCTGTCTCCTTTACCCAGCAAGAGCTTAACAACACTTTTCATTTTAGGTGAAAAAGGAGGTCTTGATTGCAGTGTACTTCATGTATTGCTCTGGACATATAATCATAAGACTCACTCCAGTCTTATTTCAAAGACCACTCTACTCATCTTGGTGGAGACAAGCACCTGGATTTTCAGGTTTGTGAGGCACATTTCCTTTTCGTACAGGCTTCAGAAATGTAAATGCCTTCCCAGTGTTAGCATAATGGATAAACCCTCCTATTGCTTGCATAGTGTCTTTTGAAAATCTTAACTAGCGTGGTGGCAATATGGGAGTATGGCATCACAAGTATTTTCAGGAGATACAATTCAGCTGGCAAATTACTAATTACCTAATTAAATTTCTTTGAAATATTAGCTCATTGTCAATTGTGATACGCAATTTTTATAAATCTAATACAACCTTAGAGCAAAAATGTATGTCAATAAATCACACAGTCCCAAATGAAACTTGTTCCAGGCTATCTATTTAACATCCACAAATATGTGCATGTTTCTATGCACTAGGTAGAAAATCTAGAACAGGAAGTATATACCACAGAAAATAAGCAACAGTATGTTTTTCTTGATCATGATTCCTGTATGAACAAAATTAAACTTTTATATGGTACAAATATTAGTTCTATAAATAAAACATCTTGTAATACGTCATATTTGACTGTTCATCAAGTAAAACAATAGGCTTTAAATTTCTTGTGCAGGGTGATCTTACATCTCCAATAGATTACAAATAAAGGATAATTTGTCAAATATCTAAAATATTAAATGCTAATAAGAATTTTTTTTTTAACAATAGCAAAGCACATACTAAGAATATGCTGGAAAAAAAATTGTAACACCAGTTGTGCACTTTCGTATATTGATTCACTCTAGTAAAGCTCATTTCCTCTGCTGATTCATGTTACAGTTCAGTCCTCTCCTGTCTAGCATCCACAGCATCAATAGAAGCAAAAGACCTTTTCTGCTCAGAACTTTTAATGAAGTCTGGCTCCAACACACATTAGTTACATTTCCTTTTTTTTTTACTGGTTGAGCACTTGTGCCTCCCTTGCAAATACCACTATGCCATACCGAAATGTTCAACCAAATTAAATCAGTTGTCCTCCCATGTAAGTGTTATCATCATGAGATGTAAAGGACAGTAAGTTACTCTGGAAAAATCAATCTAAACAAAAAAAATATTTTCATATAAACAGTGTTGAGGTTTTTTTTCAGAGATTCTGCATTGACTAGAAGAGAAGATAGACAGAAACCATAATCTGATATAAATGGAAATCTCAAAAGACAAAAGAGAAACAACCCACCAGGTTAAACTCTCAGGCAGATTTTCAAATAAAACAGTTATTTCTTTGGGACTTCAGACAGTTCCAGTGATTTTGATTAGGTTGCCTTTGTTCTGAGAACCTGTCCCACTTTTTAAGCACTGGTTAAAACATTAGGACATGCAATACTCTGTTAGAACCAGAGGCAAAATATTTCTTATTCCACACAGAAAAAGGTGTATCTACATTAAAAGAAAAAAGATTTTCAATGTGATATCTTCCAAACATTGCTTAAGAACTTTTGAAACTCCTTAAGAAAACAACATGACTATGTACTTGCACATGGTTTCAGTGCCAGAATTTAGGGTCAAATTTTGATGCCCTGTTCTGCTGTAAAGATGTGCTACACCCATGCTTATCCACCTCTCAAAATTTACCATCTCCATCCAAATGTCCCACTCTCTCTTTTCTAGTGATGACTTTGAGAAAGATCATCCTTTACTTCCTCTGTGCTCTGAGCATTCAATGTTGTTATAGTCTGGAAGAACATACCAAAGTATTCCAATTAAACAGTAAGCATATTTTAAATCAGAAGATGGATAGTGCTTAAAACAAGCTAACCAAAGAAGTGGTAAATGTTGATTTCTTAACATTTTCATATCAATAATTTATGCCTTTTTGATCAGACATGCCTATCAAATACTGGTTGCTGAGCCTAGTGAATTTCTGTCAGTCAGTGACCTGTCTTACATGAATGAGCAGACAGGATCCTATCATCTGATATTGCACACCATGAATCTCATTATCACTTACGTTTGAAGTTCTAACTTTAGATGTCTAAAAAAATGGGTTTAAGACTTACCTTCAGGATCCATGTTTGAACCTTTTTCTGTGTACATAAAAATATCAACTCTATTCAGTTACCGTTTCTGAAAGTCTAACTTACCTTTCATTGTTAGCAGTGAAGCACTGAATTTAGAAAAAAGCAGAGACTTAAAGCCAGTAAGAAAGTCTTCTAGCAACAATACAGTTCTGCACCAGATGCTTACTTGTTTAAGTTTAAGCACGTTATACTTTGGAGAGTAAAGGTTTTAATATTCAGTGGTTTAGATTCAGAATATAACAGTGTATAAAATTCAATAGATGTTACTATATCCTGCTAAGTTATTTTAAAAACAATGATGTTTGATCCAATCTACTCCAAATATTAAGATAAAGTGGCAAAAGTTTCCATTTCATAAAATAAATTTTACGAAGACTCAGCTTTGCTGAGAGCTTTATCTATAATAATGGCAACCCAGAATTTTCTACAAGATATCTGGTAGCTTATTACAATTCCTGAAAGTTCCCCAGGGCACCTAGACATTTTTATATGGCTGTTCAGCCCTTGAGTATTAAAACACTTTAGCAAGGAAAACAAAATAATAGGTGTTCCAATCTGCTGACGGCTTCAGATTTGGCCAAGGACCTGATCTCAGACCGGCTAGCACTTTTTTTTTGTTCTGTACAGCCCTTCCCTAGCTATTAACGAAGTTGTTTGCTTCCATGCACAGATTCAAAAGGTCGTGCAAAATTACTTTTGCCTGTGCAATTCTCCAACTCCTCTATGCTTTACATCTAGCCTATGTGTCTGTCACTCACACTTCTGAACTTTACTTAACTTTAGCACCTGTTGAACATACAATCTATTTGATGAAGGTAGAGACACAGCTCTTGACCTTCATGAATATGTGACAGCAGCTTTCAGACAATGGAACATGGCTCATTTTACAGACATTAGAGTTGTAGTACTTACTTGGAGAAGTGATTTAGTTTCCACATCTTAAAAGAGCAAACATACACTTCCAGCCTGAGCAAAACTAAGTTTACATTAAGAGAAATGTTTAACAAGAGTGAAGATTCCACCAGCTTTATCCAAACCCTCTTGTGACAGTGGGAGGAATGCTGAAAAGAGAGAGTGGAGAGAGAGAAACACTGCTCTGTAAGCTGTGCCATTTGGTTCTTCTTGAGACAAGAAAGTATCTTCAATGTTTTAGAGATACAGTTCTGCATAAAGCTGTCTTATGCAATTAAGTATCCTACCTAAGAGGAGTCTGGAGATCACTCATTCAAGCAACATTCATAAAAACAACCCGGGGTGCCATGTGCTTCAAGACAGCTGAAACAGTTTGTCAATACTGAGAACTGAATAAGATACGATCAAAATCAAAATAGCTATGGAAAAATATTTATCTGCTTACCTAATAGGCTGTATCTCCACAGAGATAATTTTTCTTTATCAAAACCAATATATTAATTAAGTCACATTTGTCTTCTGTACAGACTCCCAGTAAAAGAACATGTGTACCAAGTCCACTTCATCATTTTATGATCTGGCTATTTTAAAAGACAGACTGTGTATGTGTTCCAGAAATGTTCCTCAAAACAGCACTGTAGTTACAATCTCATAGCACATGAACTCTGCTTAGAGTAATTACTCATAGGTTGGAAGTGTACTCTTCTACAACATGTTAAAAATAATTTTTAATATTAACAAATAGAATATACAAATGCCATACTTACTGACATTTGCTTTATAAATGTCCAAATAAGCCGTGTTATTTGTTTTATCTGTTAGGTACATTTCCATATTGTCTTTCTCATACATTTTATTGAGTTGATATTCTCAGTGTTAATTTAAGTAGCACTCACAACTGAAAATGCAAAAGCAACAAGATTAATGAACATGCAATGCAAACAGAATGAGCATGCCAGGAAGCTGATTGTATGCTTGAGACAAAGTTGTTTATTGTTAAATGCACTCAGAAGCAGTGAGGTTTTTTTCAGCTGTGACATATAAAAGCAGAGTCTCGATAACTCTGTTCTACTGGTAATGGATGCAAGATGCAATACTGGTTACATTTAACTGACATTTTCTACTACTTGGCTCCTCAGTGAGCAGGTCAACAAGTTAAATATGTTTGGAAAAATGTTGCAATACTATAAATGCCCAGAATTACATGTTCTAACCATTATGTGCTTACATAAAAGGATGTACTACCATATAACTTTTCTGACTGTTTCTGTAATTTGAATGCATTTGCTTCTTTTACCTTTGACTGAAGAGAAGAATTTCTAAAATTTTTTTTGTTTCCTAACAGGATGGCTCCTTAAATAAATGATAAACCAAATATATCTGCTCTGCAGATATACAGATGTAAGGAGGGAAAAAAGTCAGAGGAGTTAGAGAGAATTTCTCAGTGACACATTACAGATTTAAAAAATATTCCAACCACTTAGACATGTATTTGGAAATTGCATCTAAACTAAGTTTACACATAAAAGGCATCCTTTCTCTTACAGCAGTCATGAAAGTATTCGACTGATCTTGGTTTTTGTAGGTTGATTGGAGAGAACATAAAACTAAATCCTACTCCTCCAAAGGTAAAAAAAAACCTCAAGAATCATCAAGACACTCTGAGTCTCCAACAAAAGTGCTACCATATTAAGATATGCAAATTGTACCTGTTGGCATATAATTCAGGAAGAAGAAAAACTACAGCAGGACAAACATAAATTTTAAAAAAATTTAAACTTTCGTATTATCTCTGGTAAATTATGGTAACCCATGGTTTTCCATAGGGTATCTACATCTTAATGAAACCTTTAATTCAAACTTGCATGTTGCTTGGTCATATACAAACTGATTGTAATGTTTTTTAAGCATAGGGAAATCCTCCCCTGCCACTCAGTTTCCATATTTGGAATTCTGAAGCCTAGCAGGCATAAGAAAAGAGGATTAACTCTACAATAATTGTGTATTTATTATAACCATTTAAACAGCTTACTCTTCCCATGTTCATTTCATCTTCTAGATTTTTCCAGTTGTCATATTTAACTTGGCTGGCTTGACATGCAAAGATACAATTACATCTATTGATCAACCTGTGATGCAGCACAGCATTTATCAATCCATACTCATACAAAAAATAGCTGTATTCCATGATCAGTGGAAGGAACTTCGATACTTGATGTCAGTATTGTGGTTGTTTACGCCTGGCCAGCATCCCCTGGTCTTGCTTCAACTACTACTGCAGTCATCCTCCCAAGGCAGCAGAAGGCCGAGGAGGAACTTAATGCAAACTGCAGGTGCAGTGACAATTACAGACCTTCTGTCTTTCTATATCTGCAAGTGAGACTCCTCATCATGTTACATCATAAGAGGCAGTGACTGTGATAAGGGCACAAGAAAAGTCTTCCACCAGATCTCAGGCTGCATCTCAGGAATCCTTGCCAGGGATGAATACTGCAACATAGTGCAGCAAGTTAACTGAAACTCCTGGTGTGATGGTGAAGTGAGGTCATGAACAAACCTCACGCTTGCTAATAAGAACTTGCCAAGTGTGGAAGTTGTCATTGTCGGTTTCTAAATGGGAACTCTTGATATATTAGACCCTGTTCAACCATGTAAACTCAGCCTCTAGTGATGCTGGTGATCAGCTTTTTTATCATATGTTACAGTGGCTTTTCAATCGAGATAGCCCCATGCTGTTGCTTTGAGTCCATGTAGAGCTACATACTCACAGCAATTACGTAGAAGTCATTAAATATTTTAGTCAACTACAATATATTCTGTAAGATCATACTAAATAAGACTGAAAGAATTTCAAAAGTTCATTCTTCAAACACAGCCTGAAATCCTTCTGTTAATATTTTTTGAGATAAAAAGCTCTACACATATACGTTACTCTGTTAAGAGTTTCTGGAATGGAGAAAAGTTGGCTGCAGCTATCAAATTTCTTCAAGGATGCAATTTTTAATGAATTTGAACATAGGCTGAGAATATACAGAGACTTGCGAATTATTATACAGAAGCTCAAAAGAATTATATGTTTGGAGATGATACTCTGCAGTTTTGTACAGAAATAAAAACACAGAAAGACAGCATATCTGTTTCAACTGTTTCAGTGGAACTTCCAAAAATATTGGATGAAAAAATGAAATTTCTATGTCTCCAGTATATTAGATACCACAAGAGAAAGTTTGGCTATTAATTAAAGGAAATGTGTTCACTTAATTACAACACACAGAAGTTTCAAACTGTTTAGATAATTTATCTTGTTTTCACACTACAAATAAAAAGTACCACATTCCTGTACAGCACAAGCACTTTTGAAATGTCTTTGAAGCATACAAATAATATTAATTTACACCTAACAAGCCAACAGTACAGCTTCCACTTAGAGCACTATAAATCAAGGAGTTCAAAAGCACAGATTCGTTCTAGTCAATGAAGAGGTCACCTCAGAGAATTCTCTGTTTTGCTTTTTTTCAAAGGGAGAAACACTATTTAAACTTATTGTGGCTGAGAAGTAAATTTTTTGATAAAAAAACATAGATAATTGATTCTGTAGTATGATGAATTATTGCAATGCCTAAAATGCAAATATCCTTTACATGAAAAGTATTTTACACATATAAACTGGTTGCAAAATACATGACAAAATAAACATATAGTTAATTTAAATTAAGACACTCACAGTAGAATTTGAACTCATTGCCTTAAACATACAGTGGTGTTACATTGGCCAGTAGGGTACTTTTTCATCAGTTAATAGTTATGGGAGCTCACAAATATTAGATTATCTCTAGGGAGAGATATTCTTTTTTCATGACTTCAGTAGAAATTGATTAAGAATTGCAAAGGAATACTAATAAAGATGCTGACTATCAATGCTTATCCATTTTAAAGCCAGTACATTCATTAGTTCATTTCATTAACTAAATTTTTAGATGTCAGAGGAATTTGTCATGGGATACCTTGTACTCCTCAAAAACAGGAAGAAGAAATTATTATTAAAAAGTTAGCTTTATATATATTTTTTTTCTGCATAAGTTATATTTATTAGGCTTGTGTAAAATAAAAAAGTTAAAAAGATCCAACCACCTGTTAATATTATCTGGATAGTATTGCAGCTTTCCAAACACATGACCTGATAACAATCACCTCAAAGGTAAATATAAAATTCACATTGACTTCAAAGGAAAGCTGAAAAATAACAACCCATTTTGCAATTTGGCTTAGACTTATCGTTGAAACATTGGATATATGCATGGAAACATAAGAAGGTTAAAAAGATCCTTGAGTTACAGACCAGTGTAAGGTGGCAGCAGCTAGTCCAAACAGAAAACCCCAGAATTTCAGAAACAATCAAGAAGGTTGAAACTCTGGTTCTTTTTAAGAGAATGTGGTATTTTCCCAGTCATTGTGGTATTTTTAACCTCCCATTTCAAGACAGTAGTGTAGGAAAGACCACTTAAACCACAGTGTCTTAAAAGTCTGCAACTACAAGAGAAAACCAGATGAAGGTGAGTCTTAGATCTTTCTGGAAATTAAAAGGAAATAGGCACATTTTCCAAACTGTGCCCTGGAATTCACAGTGAGTTCTTAAGTGGCAGTCTAATAAAATGCAAACATTGGTAGCAATTTGAACAATGCTAAACTGATAGAACAATTAAAATACAACAGGGTTTTGGGGGGTTTTATTACATTGCTATTAGTTTCTAACACTGAAAGAAGTTCTTTAAAACATCCAAGCAGAATATTAATGAGCATAGGAGAATTTTATTCAAAATAAACACTTGAAATTGGTGTGTCAACAACTGGAGTGGTATCATAATCACCAGCTGTGTCACAGCTCTTTCCTTCCCTCTTAAGCCTTCTAACAAGGAAAATCCAAGCTATTAAAATTCACTACCATATCAGACCACCACCACCACCCCAAAAAAAAAACCCAAGACATCACCTAACTTCAAAATCCTTGCCTTCTAGCAAGTGCTGAAATATAGTTCATATTCTTTAACCACACGCAGTCCTAAATCTCAAAATTGCATTGTATATTTTTGTCTGAGAGTGGTATCTAAAACAAAATCGCTTCCCATATCTATCTCCTTCCAGAGTCTGGAATCTCTCCTGCTCAAGCATTTTATTAATCCCAAGATCTAAATTTTCAGTCTCAGTTGTATCCCTTGGGACTGACAGGAGTTTGTCAGAACCATGTACCAGTTGCCTTGCTGTTTTAAAATCTCAGCTTGCAACCTAAGGACTGTCATAAGAGATTGCACCAGCAAATGAGGTGTAAGATAATTTAAAACTTTGCCATTGTTTTAAACTACTTGCTTCTTCAACACTAACAAAAGCATATTTTAAATCCATGCATAGGATTGCTTTTCTTCCCTCAGTTTTGAAGAACATATTAAAAAGAGGATTTCTTTCACAAACTTGTGGAGCAATGATGCCTGAATGTAAATGAAGGCCTTCTGTTTGTAACTGCTTTTATCTTCCAAATCATAGCTGTTTTCTGCAAAATAACAGAACACTCAGATTCCTTTTCAAAGAAATCTTTTTGACAAAATGGCTCATACACCTGTCAGAGTAATAGAGGATGGTTTTTTTGTTAAACAGAAACACAAAACCCCCAGCAATACCAATGTTAATTGCTGTACTGTTTCAGGAAACAAAAACTCACAGAAAAAATAGCAACTACATTACGCTGTGTATCTAGAAATTGTTGGAAGCTAATGGCAACAAGCTTGAGACAGTTGTTCCAGCACTCCTATTTCACAGTGCAGAGGCTTCAGGAAAAAAATAATTCTTTTATATTTCTGGCGTTTGAATCTTTGGTTTTCTTAACAATTTACTTGCGTGTAGTTAAATAGCTACTGCGGCACAAACTGTTCTGTGAATTAGAGGAGTCACTGCTTCAGGCAGAAACACGTTTCTTGGGGAGACCAAAGGTGCAACAGCATCCTCATCACTGTGCCTTGTGCCAGCTGTGCTGCCAGACACCAGATGAGGTAGCGGCCCTCCCATCCCTTGGTCCAGACCACAACCCCTCTCACCTGTGGTTTCTGCAAGCAACTGGGATAAACTTCTGTTCAGTTATGATTATATCTAGTGGGGAGGCAGGTGGGACATGACACGACAGGGAACAGAAGACACAGACACGTGACCAAACCAAAAAACCAAAACAAGCCCTCAGGTTACTATTCTGGGAGACCACATAGCAGAAAGGCAGAATCTTAGCATCTCTTTTATTTGCAAATAATGTTATCACTGCAAATTAATAATTATCCCCATAAAAAGTGAAATACTACTGTCATTTTATAACCTGTTTAATTTAAAAACCTGCATTTTCACTGTAGGACAGTGGAGGGCGTATGGGGGGATGTGCAGCTGCACAGCTCTGTGTTCTGAGATGTCTTCCATAACAACTTGCCATACGTGGCCAGAGCTCACACAGCAATTATCTGAGGAAGGGGCTTATGACTACCTCTCACATTTAGCACTTGCTTAATGGAATTAATTGACTGAACTAATTGATTTGAATAACCCCAGGTTGGGAAACTCCCTGCACTGTCCCCAGTAAGTGAGCTGGGGGTTGACTGGTGGGTCCATTTAAGAAGGCTCACAGAAAGTCCTGAGGGGGATTTATTGGTCACTTTTCCTTTAACTCCCTTTAAGACTCCAGTCACCTTTTTAGTAGATAGAGGAGCTCAAATGTTGGCCCTCCAGATGGATGTGGCTAACCCTAATGATATAGTTGCCAACAAGAAACAAATTTAGGTTACAGACGTGTTCAGAAATTCCCAACCCCAACCGAAAGCCTAGGTCAAGTGCTGGTTGCCTGGGGGGTGAAACCACAGTAGAGGCTATTATGATGCTAGGGGCTTTACCAATAAATATTCTGGGGCTTGATCTGCTTAAGGGGCGTGCTTTGGTGGCCTCTGAGGGAAAGGAGTGGGTGTTCAGTCTCCCAGCTGTTTCGATGTGATTACTCCAGCCCATGGTATAATCGCCCCCTTCAAAGATCATAAATGTTAAACCTTACCCCCTTCCCTTAGGGGCTTGAGAGAGGATAATCCCTGATACAATCAGGAGCATGGGATAATTATTCTCACCTACTCACCTTATAGCTCCCTGGTGTGGCCACTCTGTAACCTCAATGGAAATTCGCGATTAAAAATTGATTATCAACGGCTAAATGCCAATATGGGCCCCTTCATGCTTTCCAAGTTTTTGAAGTTAATTCTTTCCTTGTTAGTGTTAAATAAAGTGTTAAATCAATCATTTGGTGTCATTTCACCTTAATTTAGTATGAGGGAATCACAAACCTGTTACGACCCTGGGTTGTAACATGCAGGACAGTGTCAAATGCTTTGCACAAGTCTGGGTAGGTGACATCAGTTGCTTGCCCCTTGCCCACCAATGCTGTAACCCTGTCATAGAAGACCACCAAATTGGTCAAGGACAATTTACTCTTAGTGAAGCCATGTTAGCTACCACCAGTCACCTCCTTATTTCCCATGTGCCTTAGCATGGTTTCTAGGAGAATCTGCACCTTGCCAGGCATAGAGGTGAGACTGACTAGCCTGTAGTTCCCCTGGTCGTCTTTGTTTCTCAGTTTAAAAATGGGGGTTATTTTTCCCCTTTTTCAGTCAGTGGGAACCTCACCAGACTGCCACAACTTTTCAAATATAATGGACAGCGGCTTGGCAATTTCATCTGCTAGTTCCCTCAGGACCCGCGGATGCATCTCATCAGATCCCAAGGACTTGTGCTCCTTCAGATTCCTTAGATGGTCCTGGACCATCCTCTGCTACAATGGGCAGTTCTTCTTTCTCCCAGTCCCTGCTTTTGCTTTCTGCGACTTGGGTGGCAAGACAAGAGTCCTTGTTGGTGATGACTGAAGCAAAAAAGTCATTGAGTACCTCAGCCTTCTCCATGTCCCAGGTAACCAGGTCTCCCCTTTCCTGCCAGAGAGGGCCCACATTCTCCCTGGTCTTTCTTTTATCCCCGACATATCTAAAGAAGCTTTTCTTGTTGTCCTTGACGTCCCTTAAACTTACACCAAGTTCCATACAGCTAGGATTTTACCTTAGGAATTCTTAGCCTATATTTAAAGTAAAATGACCCCCTTAAAGCTATATTTCAAAACCAGATGCCTTCTCGATTTCATTATTTTATAGAGCATATCAGATTTTAGTGAGCTTTCCTAAAAAATAAAACTCAGGTGATTATACTGTCTGTCACTGCCCCCTCAATAGGTTGATTTCATTCACATTTAAAAGTCGGCAATGTTTTTAATATATTAAAGTCTTTTTTTTTTCTTCTGGTAGGAATTTTCTTCTAGGGAGAAGAGAAAGATGCTTTTTATCCCCTCAGTAATGGAAAAACAGAAAGAGCTCAATCCAAATTTGTTCCAAGAGGCAGCAGCCAACATACAGGGGAAAAAAAAAAAAAAAAAAAAAAAAAAAAAAAGACAAAAATCATTTATCCATTAAGCAGGTGCACAGCTCCAGACAAAGTGCACTGTCTGCTCTGGTGATTACATGACAAAACATACAAAGGTGGGCTGATGTGCAAGGACTGATGACAATAGGAAAGCAAGTTTCATTAGTTCTGCTAGTAATGGAATTGTTTCTTTTAGCTTATAAACATTCTACAAAAATTTAACAGTATTAGAAACTTTGAAGATAACATTTGATCATTAGAGCGTAAAATAAAGAAATTTATGTCTGTTTTAATTGAAAAGCTTAATACAACCTTTACAATAGAGTTACCTCCTCATACATCTGCAGAGATTTTTTTACCACATGTACTTTACATATGCCAGGAGATTCTAACTATGATAATTAGATGGTGAAGATAGAAACAAATTCATGGAGATTCAATTAAGATGTTTGTAATCAAAATCCTTACACTTAAGACTGATCAATTTATCCTTTCTACCTTTTTTCATTGTATGAAGCAAGGGAAAAAGTCGATGCAACCTTGAAGTGGTCATTTTAGTGCTTCTCAGGTGAATACTTCTCCACACAATGTATACCCAAACTGTAGATTTGATGGTGAAAATGTGTTGTAGTTTAGCCGTACTCAGGACCAAGCTACACAGTCTCTTGCTCACTTCACTTCACCCTCCACTGGGACAGGGAGAAAAATTGTTAAAGAAAATGCAGCAGAACTCATGGGTTGAGATAAAACAACAACAACAACAACAATTTAAGAGAAATAACAGAAGAAAACAAAACAGAGATGGAAAACAAATACAGTACAATAGCTCACAGCAAATCCCAGTGCCCAGTTTTCTCCCAAGTAGCAGGAGACTCCCCTCAGCACATCCCTCACTTATATACTGAGCATGATGTCCCAGGGTGTGGAAGAGCCCTTTGGCCAATTTGGGTAAATTTATCCCAGCTGTTGGCTGATTAGTAAGCTGTCTCAGCTGGGTGCCCCAGCCATAGGGGCCACCAGCTCCAGTTCTCCTTCCAGCTCAGGTGAGTGTTAACTCTACCCTAGCCAGAACCACGACAAAGAGGAAAAGCAAATGCTTTTCTTCAGCAAATGCTGAAAAAGATCTTTAATTATTAATAACAAAATATAACTCAAGGAGGCTGTGCATGTGAGAGAAAGACTTCATCCTATAGAAGTTAGTATAAAATAATATCCCTGTAATTTCCTGGAGAGGATTCAGAACTCTGTAACCCTTCTGTACAACGCTCAGTTTTGTAAATGTTAGATACTATTGCTAGAGCTGAACTTGCCAAGGGATGCAAAGAATAAGAAGGAATTCTACAAGTATGTCAGCCAGAAAAGGAAGGCCAAAGAAAGTATAGTCCCCCTGATGAGCAAGACTGGCAAACTGGTAACAACAGTCGAGGAGAACGTTGAGATACTCAACAATTTTTTTTCCTCAGTCTTCACTGCCAACTTCTCTTCCCACGCGCATTGAGTGGATGGACTGCAAGAAAGGGACTGGGGGAGCAAGGTCCCTCTCACTGTAAAAAAAAAGATCAGGTTCATGACCATCTGAGGACTTTGAACATATGTAAGTCTATGGGACCTGCTGAGATGCATCCCAGAGTCCTGAAGGAATGGGCTGATGTAATTGCCAAGCCACCCTCCATGCGGTCAACAGCTTATTGTCCAGATGGAGATCAGTGACAAGTGGTGTCCCTCAAGGGTCCATACTGGGACCAGTACTGTTTAACATCTTCATCAGTGACATCGAGTGCACCCTCAGCAAGTTTGCAGATGACACCAACCTGAGTTGTGTGGTTCACATGCCTGAGGAACCAAATGCCATCCAGAGGGACCTGGACAAGCTTGAGAAGTGGGTCCATGTGAACCTCATGAGGTTCAAAAAGGCCAAGTACAAGGTCCTGTACATGGGTCAGGGCAACCCCCAGTATCAATACAGACTGGGGGATGAAGGGATTAAGAACAGCCCTGAGGAGAAGGACTTGGGGGTACTGGTGGATGAGAAGCTGGACGTGAGCCAGCAATTTGCATACGCAGCCCAGAAAGCCAACCACATCCTGGGCTGCATCAAAAGAACCATGGCCAGCAGGTTGAGGGAGGTGATTCTGCCCCTCTACTCTGCTCTCATGAGACCCCACCTGGAGTGCTGCGTTCAGCTCTGGAGTCTTCAGCACTGGAAAGACAAGGACCTGTTGGAGCGAGTCTAGAGGGCAGCCATGAAGATGATCAGAGGACTGGAGCATCTCTCTTATGAGGACAAGCTAAGAGAGTTGGACCTGTTCAGCCTGGAGAAGAGAAGGCTCCAGGGAGACATTATTGCAGCCTTTCAGTACTTAAATGGGGTCTATAAGAAATATGAGGAGAAATCTTTCAGCAGGGCCTGTTGTGATAGGACAAGGAGTAATAGTTTTAAACTAAAAGAGGGTAAATTCAGACTAGATACGAGGAAGAAATTTTTTACAACAAGGACGGTAGAACACTGGAACAGGTTGTCCAGAGAGGCAGTAGATGTCCCATCTCTGGAAACACTGAAGGTCATGTTGGACAGGGTTCTGAGCAACCTGATGTAGTTGAAGATGTCCCTGCTCATTGCAAGGGGGTTGGACTAGATGACCTTTAAAGGTCACTTCAACCCAAACTCTTTTATGATTGTACATGTGGTATACCTCCAAAGTAACTCATCAGTAAGAATGTCATTACTATAAGGTATGAACTCATTGAACTTTATAATTCTGATAGCTAATATGAGTCCTACTAGCTAGGCTCTTTTTCTGCTTATTTTACACAGTTGCTTCATATTCTTCTTGATATTTTCACACATCGGGAATACACATGTTCATATTTTGTGAATACTGAGGGATATGCTAATCTTTGTCCACACAGATATATTCACATTATAAATGAACCACATGAAGCTCGTGAGGTCCTTACAGATAGAAGACACTGGACTTACATCTCCAACCAATTATTTCCCCTTCTAAATTCTGGGTCGGAATGAGATCATCACAATTCGTATACTTGAAGGCTCCTAAAGCATCCTAAAAATTTAAAAGTCTCACATCCAACTAATTCTGGTTAAGTTATCGCATTTTTACATTTTTATTCCGTATTTACTTCTGTTCCACTTTTGTTCAGACTTTTTTCTTCTGCTTTAGGTATACGAAATAATCCAAAACCAATTCCTCTCCTACATCTGCTAAAATAAGATGTTAAATGAACAAATGCTCAGGATAAAAATCTGTATTGTTTCACAGTCACTTCTTGTCTTCCTAGCTGAAGGTCTGGTGACCAGAAGTGCAAAAAAAAACTTTCTTAAATGATACAGGCTCTCCACTTGATCGTTATCAGTTCAAACATCACTGTTTCAGGGTTATCTATCTTCCACAACCTTTCTTTACATTGTGATATTTCTTCCTACCTCAGTCTTTTGGGGATTCTCTTGTACGTATTTCAAAACTTAATTTTTTTATATAGAGTTAATTTATTCATCCACTAGACAAAAGAATGAAATAGTAATGTCATGGCTCAATATTATTATTAGAGCTGGGAAATACTTTGAATTCTTTTGATGGAAAATTAAATTTATGAAATTTAACTTGCAGTCAAATATGCTGTGATACAATTTACTATTTTATAATTACAATAAGATGCCTAAAATGAAAAGTGTAATTGCAAATTAAAAGCAAACACTTGTAGCATTTTCAGAATATCATGGTCTTATACCAAGCGTAACTTCCCTCCTCGTGCATTATGATTTTTAAAAGAAAATTTATTTAAGAAGTTTATTGGGATAAATTGGGATAATTTCTGATCAGAAACATGTTGAATAATTAATTTTTTTTTAAATTACTATGCATTTTAAAATGATTTTTGTGTGTATTTTTGGGTGTTTTTGTGCAGCTTTTCCACTTTAGTCACAATTTACATAAATTCATAACTTTTGTTTTGAAGTCAGCTATTAAAGATTCAACATAGCAGAGCAGTGACTCACAATATGTGAAATCCAGACAAGTGCTTTTCCAGACTTTTGCTTCTGAGAATAGAATTATGCATCTCCATTTATTTATGTCTTTACTATTTTTAATAACATTTGATGACCTATAAGAGATGTAGAAACCCCTGCCATGGTCAGACCTTGTGCTAGGTAACATTCCAAAAACTACTGAAAGAACCCTTTCCTCAAAGAACCTGCAATCTAGGAAAACCTATTTCTAGCTGGTTAGACTCAGCTCCTCTTTCAGTAATCTCAAATTGATGCTTGAATAGTTTATGCCTCCAAGGTTTCTGTCAGGGCATCACGCAGAAAGCCAAACGCAGGGTTAAATGTGTAACAAGAAGAGATTTCACAGAAATTGGAGATTTAAGCAAATGAGCAGATCAGGGCCTTTCATGTCAGTAAGACGTAGGCTCTAGACAGCAATGCAGATCACATATGGGTCAAACCACCCTCTCAAGATGCCTGTCATTGCAGTCTTGAAAGGAGTGGCCTGAATGTAATTAACAATCTTGATAAAGGAATCTTAATTTAATGTCTAAAACATTTGGTGGTATGCACCCCAAAGTTCAATACTGCATATCCTCTGCTTTGCCAAGGCGGAGGAACAGCTCTCATGCCATATCTAAGTAATTTGAGACTCACAAATGTCCCTTATCTGTGAGGGGCATCCAATAGGCATACCCTGAGGAATAACTCCAGGATTTCCTCAATAATTTTTGCATTAAAAAAAACACAGAAGAGATCGAGGAGAGGGGAAGTTTACCTAGAAGTTTACACCAGTTGGAGTGATCTAGAATTCAAAACTTCACAACTAAAAATAAATGAAATTGGTAGTGCTACAGAGTCACGAGCAAAACAGGTAACAAGCTGCAGTCCCTCATGGGTGTACCTGCTCTGGTGTGGGTCACCCACAGGCTGCAGTTCCTCAGGAGCATCCTTGCCCTGGCATGGGCTGCCTGCGGCCACAGCTCACTTGGTTTGCATGGCTCTGTGTCACCTATCCTAGCAGCTACTGCCCTTCCTTAGGTGTGTTTGAGCAAGGTGCCATGTTCTGGCAAGCAGTGGGCTGTTGCCATCCATTGGCAGTCCTGCAGTCTGCCCCAAACTGTGCTAAATCTGCCTGGTACTGGAGACCACCACTGCCACTAGTCCCTGAAACACAGTGGACATAGTGGATTATAAACTCTAAAAAAGAAACAAACAGATGAACCAGAGATGAAAGGAAACATCAGAAATGACTGACGAGGAAATCTAACTGCAGCACAACTTTTGACAATTATTGCCTGAAGCTGAGAAGAGATTATATGTTTTGCTCAGGCAAGATCAGAATGGCTGCAAAAAAAAAAAAACAACAGCTGGCAACACCTTGAACAAGTTTGCTTTTTGGTCTATGAAAATAGTAGCAGTTTCCTCTCATAAAGCCCGTAAACTCTCATTTACTACAGTCTCAAAAACATTTTAAAATCTTATGGTGTTACTGTTTTTACTACAGTTATTGACCTAGTCAGTATTCAGAAAGAAATCAAGAAAGCCAATTATAAAATAATGATAAAAAATACCTCCTCAGCTTCAGAAGAAAAAAAAAAATCAAATATTCAGTCTCCTAAGTTTTTATTTACTTCTATACAATAACACGCACACAATAGACTTGATTTTTTTTGGTATTTTAATAACTTTCTCATGCCAGCAAAGCTGACAGGTGGGAAGCTGTAAACCTCTGAATCTGTACATGGGCTACAATCACAGACAGAGTCAGAGCTTAAACCGAGGTCTGAAATGTAGGACAGAAAACCTGCAGTTTGTCTGTGTCCTGTGAAGGTATGTTCATGCAGAAGGGTTTGTGTCCTGCTTAAATACACGCTGGTGAGAACATCTTCTGTGTTGGATGCTTGTCTCCCTTTCCCTTTTCTTATTTTAAAGCCTATAAATTCATTCATACAGGCTCTGCTAGTAGAGTAAGCTCATTTAGAAAGGCATTTTCTGGGCTACTCTGATCATCCATAAGGTATGAATAATAAATTGAGAATAACCTTTCCTGGAATAAAGCTTCCATCAATCAAAACAAGGATGAAATACATCCACTCATTTATGAATGCAGAGCATATAATCTATTTTTGATTCTATGCACCTGTTCACTTTTCCATCTGTCATAGAGTAGGGAGGAATGTGGTAAAGATCAGGAATTAAGAGTACAGATCTCATGCTCAATGGGCTTGTCCACCTCCAAAAAATTGTGTTATTTAAGGACATGAATGGTCAATTTGTCTGACACAAGATTGTGCTTGTCTATGCCAGCTATCCATATATCAACACCATCAATCACTAATTTGAGTGTTCAGAATCATACTTAAACATGCCAACAAACCTAGCTGAAGCCACACAAACAATAAAAACATCAATAGGCCCTGGAATTTCTCCCAGGACTATGTTTTCAAGCTATAATCCCTATCCTCAGAGAACAACTGTGCCCTTTAAAAATGCCAGGCCTTGAAATTAAG
>JAAGAY010142851.1:20147-53959 GCA_011801015.1 Ardeotis arabs
GAAGGAGAAACAACAAGATACAAATGGATCAGAGGCCTTGGAGCTGCCTGAGAAAGAAGACCTATGAATTCAAACTGCTGATAACTCACAAATGTAGCTTGTTAAGGCTTTCTATCTTATGTTATTTTAGACAAATGACCAGAAGTCATTTCATATGCTTGAAACTTAGATGTTTCCAAAATATTTGCCTCTTTGTCTAAACACTCCATTTGCCTTTTGACCATAGGGAAAGAGCATTTTTTTTAGGAAACTGGAATTTTAAAAAGAAAAATGATAAACATTAAAATGTTGGTCCTGAATGGATATTGTGATTCATATGCTTCCAATTCTCTCCTCGAAACTGGATTAGATCTCTCAAGTTGCATTCCTCAGTAGCAAGATACAATGTAGTGAAATACATCACTGAGAGATGAAAACAATTTTCATCACTTTAGGTGTGCAATTCAAAATTCTGGAAGTTTCCATGGAAGAAGACGATGGGGGGGCCCACCGCAGCAGCCCGGCTAGCTCAGTCGGTAGAGCATGGGACTCTTAATCCCAGGGTCGTGGGTTCGAGCCCCACGTTGGGCGGCAAAACTTTAGCGCCAGTTGGGACTAAGCTACACACTCTCACACTACTCCCTTCTGGGGAAATACGAGAAAGATAATGTCCTTCAAAAGTTATTTTAAATTAAAAAAAGGCTTTTTACGGGCAAAACAGACTAGATTTAGGAAAAATAATTTATTTATTATTAAAACCAAAGCAGGGTAATGTGGAAGAGAACAAAGTAACTTCCTTCCCCACCCCTCCCTCTTCCCAGGCTTAACTTTATGTTCAGTTACCTTTACCTCATTCCCCTCCCCGAGTGGCACAGAGGGTAATAGGGAATGGGGCTTACAGTCAGTTCATCGCATGTCTCTTTACTGCTGCTCCTTCCTCTTCGGGGGAAGAACTTCTCACATTCCTCCCCTGCTCCATCATGAGGTCCCTCCCACGGGATACAGTCCTTCGTGAACTGCTCCAGCGTGGGTCATTTTTCCACAGGGTGCAGTCCCTCTGGAACGGCTGCCCCAGTGTGGGCCCTTCATGGGCCACAGCCTCCTTCAGGCATCCACCTGCCCCAGCGTGGGGTCCTCCATGGGCTGGAGGTGGATCTCTGCTCCTCCGTGGGCCTCCATGGGCTGCAGGGGGACAGCCGGCCTCACCATGGGCTGCACCACAGGCTGCAGAGGAGTCTTGGCCAGGAGCCCCATTACTCCTCCTCGTCCTTCTTCACTGACCTTGGTGTCTGCAGCCATTCCTCTCACAAGAAAAATTCTTCACAACAGGCAGGCAGATGCCTCTCAGGATCTCTTTACATCTCATCTCCTCTCCACTTCTTGTAGCTGGCCCAGGCCGAGTTAGGCCCAGATGGCCGCCCAGCACGAGGCCAGAGGGTGAGGGCCGCAAGGCCCACAAGGCTTGCACCTCCCCCTCTCTGCCCCCGCTCAGCTTCTTCACTCCTTTTTAAAATTATTTTTCCTCTTGTTAAATATGTTATTGCAGAGGCGTTATCACAGAACGTTCTGCTACCAATTGGCTTGGCCCTGGCCAGCAGCAGGTCTGCCCTAAGCCCGGCCGAGTCCACTGAACAAAGGGGAAACTTCTAGCAGCTTCTTGCAGAATCTGCCACCGTAGCTCCCCCTCATTAAACAAAACCAACACATGGTGATATTCAAAGAGCTAACTGGTTAGTAATCAGATAAAAATAGTTCTTGATATGCATTTATATAAATATATATTTAAATATATATATACACATTATATAATATGATTTATTATAAATTATATATAATTATATAAATTATATATATATATATTAAAAACTGGAAGTTACAGGACAGGTATTACTGCCAAAACACCCTATAGATATTGGCACCTTTTCCAAACAGAGTACCTCAGCTATGCTAAAGTGGTATATACATCCTTATTAATTATGTTAATTTGACAATTTTCTAGTATATGTACTTACAGTAAAGCATTTCCTCACAGAGTCACACAGTAAAGGATAAATTTCTCTCTCTATATATACATGGGTTTATATGTATATTTTGTATGTGTGTATCTATGCATGTGTTGTATATATACATGCATACCTTTAGAAGAAGGCAGCAGTGATTTCTAAGTAAGCATACAGCATGCACACCATAGTGCACTCAAACTATAATTTTGATAGTTTTTAGTGCATCACAATCCAGTTCAAAAAGCTCAAAGAATTATCAGTAGATAGATAATATTCCTCCTACGAGCAAAATGGTATTGTTTTTATAATCTTAAAAACCTGTTTACACTTTGTGTGTTAAATATGCTTTTTTAGAACAGACAGTAAAGACATTTGATTGACCAAATATATTTGAATCACTATTAGGAAAACCAATTCAACTTGTTTCACAAAGTTTCTGAAAGACCAAAGCATCTTTGTGTGGTTATATTACCTGGGAAACAGGATTATCAATTAAAAAAAAAATTGTTTTCATATACGAAAACACTGGTAATGAAGTAAAAAAATCAACTTATTTCAACAGCTATCAAGTAGCTGCCACCAAAAAAAAGCAGAGTTTAGATATTGTGATTTTTTGTAATTTTAAAAATTTTATTTTTAAGATACAAAAATGTATGTCTTCTCTATTGAAAAAAAGGTCACGAGAGGTTCTTAGAAAAACATCTATTCCATTCTGACCACACAGCACCAAGATACCCCTTTCCTTCTCTCCTAGAGAAGGCAATATATTAGGGAGTAAATGTAAATGAACAGCCAATCGTGAAGAAAATAAGAGATTTTAAAGCAGCAAAGGGAAAAAGCAACTTGTTATGCCCCTCAGAACTTTGCCTTTATCACCTAACCTGAAGCCAATTTTTACAAAAGCTGTTTGGGTGTTGCTGTAATTGGCAGCTGTAGTAATGAGTTCCACCCTTCTTCTGTGAATCAAATCACACCACTTTATTTACGTGACACTCTGAAGACCATTTCTTACTGCAGTTTTCATGGCTGAAGCAATACTGTAAACTCAACAAAATCTTCGTATGTGCATGAAAAGAAGCAAGTAACAACAAAAACCTGATTTTAAAAGTTGGCACAGCAACAAACCACTTATAGGAATTAACATTGATTCTACTCTAATTAAGAACACTTCTGGAAGCGACAGTTCGTTACCACTCAGGTCAAACTAAGCAAATGACCAAACTGCTTTGAACCTTGCATTTTACTCCTTGAAGAAGTAATGGAACATATAAACAAAAATTTTAAAAATTATGAACAGTGAACTCACACAAGCTATTCAGCCTACCACTAGGCAGATAGTAATCAAGAAAGCTGTGCTACTGAACTAAAATAATCTTTCAGAGTTTGAACAAGTAGACAAGTGCAACTGTAGGTATTTGCTTGGACTTGACCCTGCAGTTAACCAGTATCCTAAAAATGCATGAATCTCACAGAAAACAGTCATTCATTGTGGTTTCCCCAGTCCAAATGCATGCAGAGGTGTTAAATACATTAGCAACTAAGATTAAATTCAGCCTAAAATATAACCAGCTGTTTCTCAATATAGGCTTTGTTATTTTATGTCTGGAAACACATTTGTTTGCATTTACAATGTATTATTGGCCAGGGTGCTCTTCTGCAATGAGCTGTATTGTTCTGAAGCTAAGAAATTTTGGAAGACAATTACAAGAAATCACCAGTTAATGAGGAACATGTTGCCAAACTAAACCTCTTTGAGATCTCTTAGATGAAAGACTAATGCTAGGTCAAAGAAATCATACTGCCAACTATTTTATCCAACATTGTGGAGGAGTATATAATAATTTTAAAGCAGAAACAGGCTTAAAATTGACTCCCAGACGGTCTCACTCCCTCTTCTCAAAGGAATGCTGAGAAGGATTTGAACAAATATTTATCTAACAGATATGAGTCTCAAAGAGGTCTACATGCTTTATGTTTCAACTTTCTTTTACAGTCGATTGGAAGAACTGTAAGATAACAGGCTGATGACAATGAAGCCTGTAATGATACTTCTGGTATGTCTTCTTTTCAGTCCAATACTGTTTGACAATCTAATTCACTTTTTTTCAGTTTGGCTCAGGATTAAGATTGATTAAATCAACTTTGTTCATTCCAAATGAAGTATGAGTGACATTTATTGTCACAGGAAGGACACAGAGTGGTGTCTCTGAAAAATCTTCTGGTAGGTGACACAATTTATTGCTAAAATGGTTCAGAGGCATTAAAGGCCTTTGGGCTTTGGAAAAAAAAGGGTTTGGATTCTCAAAAAGCAGCATAGACTTTAATCACTTTTTTTTCTCATGGCTGATCAGAGAGAAAAATTAATGAGCTTTTGGTATTATGTTTGAGCAGATCACTTAAGATTGCAATAAGAATTGTATTACTGTGCAGTGGAGTAAACTGAACTAGTAAGAGTGAGCACAGTCACTCCATCTGTAAGCATATTTATTCATGCCAACTTTTGACAGACTTTTGGGTCCAAGCATGCTGAACAAGACCTTGCTACAGGCAATATTTTGCTTTACTATCTGGTATACTGCAACGTAATATCTCTAGAAACAACAGTGTTAATAATTACAGTTACAGTAAGTCACTAGGGAATTGAAAATGCATGGATCAATTTTCAGAAACCTTAGGAAGCCAAGTTTGAAACTTCAGACTGGTTATTCCTCTTTTCTATGTCTTCTGGATGTTTACATAAAGTATGACCTCTTGAGAAAACAAGGCAAAAAAAATTAATGGTGATACTTAGACCTAAACAGTATGCTTTTCCTCATTCAGTAGCAGCTTGGCATTTTCAATCAGTCATGCAGAGTTTTACTTACAGAACCTGTGTGGCAACAACCTCACGCAGTGCTTTGAAAAACCTAAAAGCTAACATTGAATGCTGTGCATGCCAACTATTTTTCTGTATTTACTTGATCCATTTTCTTCCACAGATACTGTGTTTCTATTCATCAGTCTCACTCATGCAGTACTTTGAAATGCCTGCCTCATAAAATCTCAAGAAGAAAAGAACTTTTAAAGAATGTGACTAGCAACAGAATAAAATCTGAATGGAAGACACAGCTTCTCTCTTTCGCCATTTCAAAGACAGTCAGAACCCCAAGGATGGAGGCAAAAGAACATGAAACGCACAGCCAACATGATAAAAATCAATCCTATGAAAGGGAGATGATCCTCTTAAGATGTTATTTAATAATAAGATGACCATCTCATCTACAGCATATCCTATCTAACACTCAGGAAATATTTGAAGGCGTATCTTCTGTGAAGGCATTTTATTCTTCCATATCTAGTCAGACAACTGAATGATTAAATGTGTACTTGTCCCTGAACACCTTAAATGATCATAAAACAGCTCCTCTATGTATTATCATGCAGCATCCCTGAGGCAAGAAAAATGAGGAGAAGAGCAAATACTCATTGCTCATTCTGTATATTGAAAAATGGGTTGCCTCGTTAAGAAAGCCCTGGTTTTTTTTCCAGTACAGACATGAGTTTTCAAGACAAACTATGTAAGATTTCATTTCTTCTGCTTTGCACCAATAAAATCAAATACATTTTTATTTGTAATGATTTCTGAAAGTTAGCTCGAGATTTAGATTTTTAAATCAAGTCATTACAAAACAAAAATGCAACCACTCTCCCTCCCCTCAAAGCTCTAAGGAATATAAATTTAGATTTCACATTAAGGATATGAAGCCAAATGAAGAACTTTAGGGACAGGCTGCTCTCTAACAGCTACCCTGGGGAAAGTGTGACAGAGTACTGAAGAGGGACTGATCTCCATGTGTGTGAAGCAAGTAGATTTTTAAGCTTCCCCTTTTCTTCTTAATAAAGCTCAAGCATTCTTGCGTTAACTACCAAGCAAAAATATCCATTCTTTTCTGCTTATCCTGACCTCATTAGCATCCTGTCGATTGTTTAAGAGAAGATTCTTTTTCATTGTAAATTCTCTTTCAAACTGTACTCCCCCCCCACCCTTGCTTCCCCCCAAGGGCCTTTAATGGTGCAGAACACAGACATTTGACAACATGACAACTACTTTGAATTAATGCTGCAAGATTATTTATACACTCCCTTAATTTTAAAGAGCAAACCTGATTAAAACCAAAATCTTGAGCTCCAGGATTCTACAAATGAGCTGCAGAATCAGCAGTGCAAGATGGGCATTTCCAGCAAAGGATCATTTTACTAAGACATTTCAAAGAAAAATGGCATTAAATCATTGCTCGTATCAATTACAAATATGCACACGTGCTCTCCAGTCATAAAGTAAGATCTTCTCAAAATCTGGAGCCCTGAAATGCACCTATTCAACAGACTCAAGAGAAAGGAAATTATTTCAGTTAAAATAAACTCTCCCTCCGCTTTACACCTGTACCCGATTCACACTGCACTGAATATGAAGTTAACACAATTCAATTTCAGATGGAAATCATGGTCTTTTGCCTTTTTTTTTGAGTGCAATTATATGCTTATCAGAACACAATCTAGAAAAAGGAAAATTCTTGGAGTCATTTAAGAGAGGTTGTTATATTACGACAAGTGTGAAAAATCTGAAGGTGAAGAGTTGAGGAAAGGTTTCCTTCAATGCTAATGACTGCAGTCTTTTTTCCATAATGCTGTTCTTGAAGTGTACAAGCACTCGACCTGAAGCCTGTGAACATGAAATCCCTCATCTTCCTTGCTGAATTTGAACACAAAATAGTAGTTGTTAATTTGTTCTTAAGTTTAAGTAGTCATCTCTGAACATCTAAAGAGGAAACGGTGAGTGGTGAGTTATACAGCACTTTCAGGATTCCAAAATGTTTTATAAGCACATGCAAGTTATTACACTACTACAGATATACAGCCACATCTTGGAGGGGCAAAGCAATTAGATAATAGCACACTGCACCTCAGTACATTTGCTTAGGTCATGAAAAATTGTTGAATTAAAACAATAAAATAGGAAACTATGAAGAAATGGAATATAATTTTAACTGAAAACTGCTCAGGAAACTTGTTAACCTTGCTAGTCCTGTAGGCAGTGAATCAGTCCTTGAGCAGCAGCACTGTTAGGATGTGTGATCAGAAGCTGTTTTCCCCAGGCATGAAGGAGCAGAGCAGCCCAGCTCCAGGCAAGGGAAACCAATCACCCAGTCAGGGAGAGGAGCCCCTGTCCTGGCCTGCCTCGGGCATCCCAGGAGGGCATCAGCCCCAGGGGCTAGGGGTGACACCCACCTCTGTGAGTCAGAGGGAGACCCTGTCCTGAGACTGCCTGCAAACTGAGGGGTCATTGCTGGGGGATATGGGCTCGTTATGGGGTAAGAGCACTTGGGCATTGCATAAAATGCTTAGGGCAGAACTAAATAGGAAAGGGAGGCACCTGGGGGTTGTAAAACACTGTGTCGAATATTTGTCTCAACATTGTCGAAGCATCAAACCACTACCCGAACAATGGCTTCCCGTTATCTTGCAAGCCAACTCCTGTTGTCTTGCGAAACTGAATGCAGAACTGGTTCCGAGAAATCTAGCCCAAACCCTGGCATGCGCCCAGAGGTGCGTATCACCCAGTAATGGGCATGCATATCACCGCCAGGTGAGGGGTGCGGCTAGAAAAACCAGCTTTTGGAACACAGTGAAAACAACCAACATAAAAGGGGAATCCACATTCGACGGAATCCGCATCGACGGAATCAACATCGAAACGACCAACATCTGACGGATCGTTCCCCCATCGAGTGAATTGGACTGTCGGGATGCCGCAGCTCCGTGGTGGTAGCTATTGCAACTCTTTTCCCTCTTTCCTTTCTTTCTCTCCTTTCTCTTGCATTTACAAACTTCTTGTTGGGTTAATAAAGTTACCTGGAGCTTGACTCCGTTTTGAGTCTTAATTCTGTTCCCAAGAATACGAGCAAAACCACGCTTCCGTGTGTGAGAGGTTGGTCTAGCCGCCCCTAGCCTCCCAGACTCTTCTGAGGTTGGCTAGAACACAAGGGGGCCTTCCTCTCATCCAAAATCGGAACGTGACAGGGGTGCAAGGAGCCAGGCAACCCCTAGATGAGCTCCACGTCTGAGGGGAATTACTGGAGGGATCCAGTGAACGTGTGTGTGTGCACATGCACACATGTGTGTGTTGATGTGTGTAAGGGCGTTTGCACCGGCAGCTGGCGTGCAGCTGCGGGGTTAGGCGTTCATGTGCCCCTGTGCAAGCAGCTGGGAAGTCCTGGGATCCAGGGGAAGCTACCAGGCAGACTTAGCATCTAAGCCAGATACTGGGGTGATCCACATTGTACATGCATAAATATGTGTATATATTTCCCCCTTTATCCTGGTCAGCCAGAGGGGGAAACAGGACAAGGTCATTGGTGCTGTTTATGTGAGTGCTGAATGTGTCTGTCTATGTGGCTGGCTATGTGTATGTGTATATATGTGGGACATGTGTGTATGTCTACTGGGGGTACATGCTCAGCCTTGCTACTTGCTGGACCTGGGGTATGGAGCTGGGGCAGCCTTGGGTCTATTGGACTGCTGTCTATTGGATAGCAATCCCTACAAGGCCAAAACGCAAACCAGCACATGCCCTAAGCTTTATTTAAAGAAATATCCAAACGATTTTTGGCCAGGTAGAAAGTAAACTGTACTTTTTAGTGTGTGGTTAACACACAATCATCTTCCTTTTCTTTATTCTTAATGCTGTTTCTAATCTGTGGTCCTGTTCTCATACACTCCACTTACTGACCTAAGAGGTGAGAAAATTAAAATGTGGTGAAATCCAGAACACAAATGTCCTAAAAATGGAAATGAGCTCTTCTCCCAAGGCAGTCTGTAGCAGGGCACAACTTTTTAAATTTTGTTTCTGTACATGCACACACACACACAAAATATGTATACATATAAACACACTCAAATATACTTATGCATATGTATACATACACATACATATATATATATATCTGTATATTGAAGAAAGGTAAGTAAGAAAGAAGAGGCAATGCCATTAGGGTGGTAAGTGACTGCATGTTCTCACCAAGGAGAGGGAGTTCTCAAGTTTCAGATCAAGGGCAGATTGTTATAGGAGAGCAAGCCCACCACTGAGATCAAAACAAAGAAAATTAGCATAAACTATATTCTATTTTCAGTTGCTTAGTACAGTTTTATTTTTCAGTCTGAAAAGGGCTCCACTGTGTCAGGCCAGATCACCTCCCAGCATGATGTGACCTTCCTTCAAGGCTGGTCATTCAAGTGAAGTCGGAAGGTTTCTAGGACAATTCATTTTAACTGTAGTAGTTTGAGGCTATCTTAGACCCACATTAGCAACTTTCTCTGGTATGAGTTGCATAAGCATTTCCCATCATGTTCTTCTCTTGAGTTCACTGTAAGTCAGACTTACATATGCATATGTAAGGACAATCAAACGTGCTCATCTATGAATCACAGCAAATCAGTAAAATAGAGAAACAGCTAATGTAAAGGACAAGTATGGGAGCTCCTGGGTATTATTTCAATGAAATAAAGTCCTTGTTTTGCTTTCCTCCCCCAGCTACATATAGTTTGTTCACCTTCATTTATCTATTCAAATTTCAGTTGCATGGAAATGGTTAAAGCAGCACCTAGCACTCAGCAAAGTTTGACTCAGTTACCAAAGTTAACTGAATCTTGCTTGGGTTCCCACTGAACTAGGGACATAAAAGACATTCTCATCTCCTTTCAGTCAGGACTGACCGCCGTCACTGGAAATCATGTCCCGCTACATCTAATGAAACATGTAGCAAAAAGAATGCAAGGTACATCTAGTTGCACGCCTAGTCATTCGTGCTCTGAGCAAGCCCAGTACTAGCTCTTCAACTACATGATTCCTTCTATCTGCCCAGAGTCAGAGCACCCTGGCTGGGCTGGGGCCAGCCAGCACCATCCTAGAGTGCTGGCAGGATGGGAGCACACCTGTCCAAGCAAATGCACATGCCTCAGAAATGTCACCTCGTGGACTGGAAAAAGGCTGAGTATAAAGCTGGCATAAATGCACAAAACAGGTACAAACTCTATAATGTAAGCCAAAGATAATGAAACTAACGTGGTTGCATATTTAAACCAAATCCAGGATCAGTTGCATGCATTCAAGTTTCAAAAGCGTAGGACCATAATGTGAGGCACAGGGAGGGCAAATGATTTCACTGGAAGGTGGCAAGGGCAGCACAGACAATTTAGAAATTGATAACCCTTCTCAAGTCAATGAGTGTTTTACCACTGACTTCAGTGAGGCCAGAAATTTACATCTCACACACTGACCACTGCTGGGAATGAAAAGAAGAACTGGACAGAGCTTCACGCTTTACCAAAGGAAGAATATCTTCCCCTTTACAGTCTGAGGGGTCAGAAAAGAGGGGAAGGATTCCTCTTGGAAACTTCATCATCAATAGGACATTAATATAAACAAATAATTACAATCCTTACCACATATGCATTTGCTCAGCATGTTTAATGTCTGTAATTCATGAGAGGGACATGGACTTCTCAAAAACTGAGCACATCCATGTAATTCTTTTCTGTCTCTGAAGATGAAAGGTTTTCTTCCCGGCAATCTAACCAGAAGGATAAACATTGAGATTTGAAACAAACAGTAATAATATACCTAATACTTTTGAAAATAATAACCCCCAATCTTCCAGTAGTTTTTAAGACAGCCTTGTTTTCCTTAGCCAGAAGGAATTCAAATAAACTGAGCACTATTTAAAAACAAAGGAGTTATGTCTAAACCAGAGCACAGGGAAGAAATGAGTCATGTCATTTCCATTAAGCTATGCTCAGCATACACAAACAAGGGGAGAACTTACTGCATTTGTAAAATATCTGCTCCCAAATGCCTTTACTTGTATATGCTATACACACTTACCTCTATTTGCATTTACTCTCTCGTCCTTACATGGAATACTCCAGTTTACTTTAACCCTGTCTTCTTCATAAAGCCAATTATGAACAATAGGAATCTGCAATCCCCTATAAAAGAGTAATTTAATAATCAAATAAAGGATAATAATCACCTAATAGGTAAAAATCCCACCTGCAACACAGCTTTTTGTCAAATGCAACTTGGGCTTATCTAAGAGGTCTATTGCAATTTCATTTTAAAATCTCTTCATCTCCCTACTACCCTTCCTTCCTACAATACCTATAAATATACTTCAACATATTCTTTATGGATAGCTACTGAAATTATCAAGAACACAAACAATATCAGCAATTGTTTACCTGTCTACTGAAGACAGTGGACAAAACAAGGAGTTTTGCCTTTAATTGGAGTCTCCAGTTAAAGTTAGCACTTAAATAGGATGACTAGTTGTGTCTGATCACTCCACTTTTCAGTGCCTAAATATTGCCTTAAAATCTCCACAAAAAGTTTCTAGCCTTTAAGGTGAAATGTGCAGAGTAATTTCTTTAAGAGTGACAGAAAACCAGTGCAGAGTAATTTCTTTAAGAGTGACAGAAAACCAGAACCATATTTCTTTAAAAAAACTATAAAGTTCTGTCTGAATATTCAACAAGTTTATTTTTCTTCCAGTGTTTGCTAAAAGTAAAACTGAATATTATTTTCATGAACTGCCACTACTCTTCTTGGATAAGCTCTAGCTAAGATAACATCGGAAAAAAAGGATTCAATGAGAGTCTCTGAAGGACATCAGGAACTCAGCTCACAATTCACAGCCACCGAAATGGGTGCGTGTGTGTTCTTGGCGAGGACATACACAGAGGAAAATGATATCTCCCCAAACACTGTGGTAACACTGTTGCCACTCCATCTCAATTTCATTTTTATTGAGAATTTGTAAGTTTTGATTATCAAACATGTATTAGTATAAATAATTTTCATAACAAATAGAAAAAAATGGATATATGTATCTTAAATAAAGATTTTTAAGATGCCAGTGAATATCTAGTCTTGTTGATACTTAAAGTTTCCACTTAAAATTGTAAGAGTGAGAAAAAAAAAATTGCAAGAGTGAAAAAAACCCCTAACCCTCAGACTCCTATACGCTAAGGAGAAAGAGGACCACATAGCTGGCACAAGCAGCTCTGGACAAACTCAGGCAATGATAGAGTAAAGAAGAGAAGAAAAAGGGAATCTCCACAGGTTGAGATGCAGGCTGGTAATGACGCGTGTATTATCAGATGCACATTAAGCAGCCTCATGGTGGAGCTCCAATAAGACTGACATGTGAAGACTTTCAGCCTTCGAAATAAACTGTTACAGAAAATTGCTTGTAATTACTTGGTAAAACCATGTCAGGAGGAAGACAATCAAGAGAAGGATAAGCTTAAGAGGTAGTCCTTGATGTACCAGGAACATGTTTGGAACAATCAAGATGCCAGACAAACAGTAGCTGCTTCCTAAAGACTGTGCTCTTTGGCCTGGCAGAGGAAAGGCAAGTGATGCAGACATGGCTAGAAGACAGACAAGAACAATGCAGCAGTTAATAAAGACTCTGAAGAGAAAGGAAAGTTAGACGCATGAATCAGAAAAAACTTGGCCAGCTTTTCAGAATCTAGGTTGAGTGTATAAGACTGGCAGTTTGAAGACATATATAAGATGAAAATGCAAAGCCACTGTATTTCATGTAGTTCTGAATCTGATTTGACAGTTCTTTAGAAGGAAAAGATCCAGAAATTCATAACACTATTTTTACTGCAACTTTTTAAAAGCTAGAATCACACCTGAATGATTTGGCAGGCAAAGAAACTGTGCTGAATTCCTCTTCTGAGTGATTGGATACATCTCAGCAGTAGTGTTTCCCTTTATGTTAGACTGACTGTCAGGAGCGCTTGAGCACCTTCTTTTCCAATCACCACTATAAAAGAGGCCTCATTATCTTCAAGAGGCATTGGCAAAAGCTGGATGATGGAGTTGCTTGTATAATTTATGCACTCATTCATTTACATAGTGCTGATCAGACTTCATCTCAGCAATGAGATGAAAAACAAAGCAGGCCTCAGTCACCCTGTCTTCAGCGTTTTATGAAAAGCAGAAATATCTCAGTTAAGGATTTCCTGAAGCTGGACCAAATAGAAAAAAAGGAAGAAAACTGAGGGGTTCTGGTCAAGCCCTGACTCAGGTATGAATTTCTGTCTTTTAACAGACTTGTATATTGTTTGCTAGATTTTTGAATAATAACAGAGACAGATTCCTATAGAAAAAAAAAAAGAACAAAAGTCGCCAAACAGGTGTAAGAGTGTTATATTTCTACAACTTGGTGACCATCTTGGAATCATTTCACTGTTTACAGATATTCACAAGCAGCTGTCAGGAAAAGATCATAAAAAACATATCTGTGAGGTAAGACTAGTATGCACCTCTTCAGATTTCAAAGACACCCAGTATCTGGTGACAGGATGCACACGAGGAGTTGCTGAACATACATACCTATTTGCTGCTCGTTTGAAGAGTGACAAGGAACAGATAGACATAGACTAGACTAGACTAGAATAGAATAGTTCTGTTGGAAGGAAGCTACAATGATCATCTAGTCAACCATAATTATAAACTCTGTGTAGTCCAAACATTTTCTATTCTAAAAGGAACAGTACAACTGTATTTCCTTTCCTACAAAAGAGAAAAGAAAGCATGGTCCAGAGCAAGGGGAACTGGCACTAAAGATATGTCTCTTCTTGTTTCCACCTGTCATAGTTCAGCCGCGATCGGGACCAGACTACACAGTCTCTCTCTCACTCCCCCCACCCTCCAAGAGAATAGGGAGAGATGATATAAGAAAAATGGCTTGAGGTTTGAGATAAGGGCAGGGAGAAATCCTTAAAGTTACCATTCTTCACAACAGGCTGGCAGACCCCTCTCAGGATCTCTTCACATCATCCATCTCATCTCCTCTCCACTTCTTGCAGCCGGGCCAGACCGAGTTGGGCCCATTCGGCTGCCTGGCGAGAGGCCAGAGGGTGAGGCCTGCAAGGCCCACGAGGCCTACGCCTCCCCCTCTGCGCCTCTGCCCCCGCTCAGCTTCTTCACATCTTCTCTTCTCTTTTTTTTTTTTTCTGTTTACCCTTCTTAAATACGTTATTGCAGAGGTGTTATCATGAAACATTCAGCTACCAATTGGCTTGGCCTTGGCCAGCAGTGGGTCCGCTCTAGGCCCGGCCGAGTCCACTGAACAAAGGGGAGCGATTTCTAGCAGTTTCCTACAGAAGCTACCACCTTAGGCCCCCCCTCACTAAACAAAACCACAAAACTACCATTAATTGACTCCCAGTAAATCAACAGCTGAGTTATTCACTCTTCTTCTACTGCTGTCCTTTGTCTTGCTTATGTAGATCCTAATATTTGTGGATGTATATTTGTGGAGTGCCTCTACATCCAGCACTGTCCATTTAATTTCAGATCAAAACCAGAAGCATAGTATTAAGTACCATCACAAGCCCCAAACCTGGCACACCTGCATTTTTGTCTTTGACTATGTTTTTTTCATAACGATGTGTCAGTGATATCCTGTGGACTTTTCTCTCCTGAGAAAAGGTCAGATCTAGGGCTTTGCTATTCTCAGTGCTGTGATCAATATCACTTCTACAATGTTATTTTTAGAAGTAATTTCTGGCTGTGTGCTTGAAAATACAAGGATTATCTTGGACAAGTCATTTAACCATTGTGTACCTCAGCATCCTTACATAGGAGAAAATGCTGTAATCTCAAACCTGTGCCTCAGTCCTCGTTTGCTGAGCCTGATTTAAATCACAAGGTCTATTTCTTCCCAGGTCACAGCCTAAAGACCCTATAAGTATGTGCTAGCCACAACACACATAAATTACAAAACCAGATATAACTAACATGACCCCACAGGGGAAAAAAAACCCCAAAACTATCAAACAAACCACTGAAGCATAGATAACACAGGGTTCGCCGCTCCTCTCATTTGTAACTGCACCAGCAGTCAGAACACTGTTGTGTACAGAACATCATGTTTCCTCTCTGCTCCTAGGGCAAGAGTCAGATTTTTCTCAGTGTGATGTCGGGTTTCCAGAAGTAGTGTTACCCAAGCTGCCAGCCTCAAGGACAAGAAGTTAAACAAGAGCATAAATGTCACTCTGCAGGGAGCCTGTATGTTTTCCAAGCTAGAATTTAAACAGAAAGGCTGTAGGAAGCAGACTCTCATCAAGGCCAAAGATTAAAATATAATCACTTCCATACGTGCTCTGTGTATAATATTGCAGTAGTGGCTTGGCATGAAACTACCTCTCAAATAAGATTTCTCAATTACTGAAATAGCTTTGCCTGGCAAGCTAAGCATTACTGTCTTCTTTCAGAAGCTTCTCTTTTAGCACGAGAAAAATGATACATTATCAAAGTAAATTCCTTATTCATTAACTCCAAACTGAAAATTCCCTGGTAGTGTGGCTGTTCCCACAGGACTATATGGCAGAAACCATTCAATGGAAATACAATGTTTCGGAATTTTGTAGCACAATCAGCCTATAAAAAAAGCTGAATTATCACTGAAAAACTTCAGACACCAACATTTATCTCCAGCCAAAATCAAGAAATCACATCTCTCTGAGATGTGTTAATTTTTACTCACTATTAATGAGCTTTTCCCATCTTGAAAGTAGGTTTATCCCTGACCTCTCTCGCCTTTACCCCTAGTCTCTAAGACCTGGCACATGCAAGTTTCATCAGCTGCTGTAAAGGGCTCCCATAAAGATCAACTCCCATTAGCTGGTAAGGATTCATATCACCTTTTCATGAAAAGTTTCTCTTTGCTCACCCTTCATTCCCATTTTCTTACTCGCTTCCTTCTAATGAAGTCTTCTCTGTGTTCGGTGCCAGCCCATGCACATCCTCTGAATTCCCCTCACACATCTCTTTCTGCTCCCTTAATTCCTCCCAGCATATTCTTTTTGGAGACTTCTCCTCCTCATGAATATTTCAGCAGACTTTTTTGTCTGAGTTACTATGTGATGTATTAGTTGAACTATTCCATTTTCATTTACCATGCTCTTATTTTCCCATAATTTCTAATGAATCTTTACCTTCTCTTGCCCTCCCGACATATCGCGCTTAGAATACAAGAAGAGAGTGAAGGCCAGAGAGGTGGCCACATTAATTTCTTTTCTTAAATCACAAGATGCTGTGATTTTGATACTGTTTTCCATTTTACAAGGAAATCTCCGCCACACCAGCAACACAAGAAAACAATCTGATTTTACCCATGTATTATTTAAAATTGGAAGCAATGTTTCACAAAATAATGTGTGATGGAAATGTGTAAGTGGGTCCTCATAGACTCCTAGGGCAAAGCTGACTAAGCTTCAGCAAATGAAATAGAAAACACTAAAGCTGTTTCGCTGCTGGCCCCTGTGGATAACAGCATGCCCCCTGTGCAAATCTGCTGGCTTGATATAGGAGCTGCTCTATACAGCACAAGCTTCAATTCTGCACCCTACTGCTTGTGCAGGTGGTGTAGTTTATAGATGGGGAACTCTCCTTCCTCATTTTCTTGGCCATTTGCTCTTCCAGTTCAGCATCTGTCATTGCACTTTCCTGCTTGATACAACTGTAATTTTCCCACTTAATTCAGAAAATCTAACAGCTGCAATTCAGAAAGCAGGCTCACCTTAAGGAAGCATCTGAACTAAGCAGAACGGTGAGCAGGTGTTCATTTCAGTCTTATCATCACCCTCAGTGCACACATCTTCTAATTTTCTTTCTCTAGCTGAGAGGGGGTGGTGAAGGAAGACAGCAGTATCCCCATTTCCACAATGTTATTATTTTTGTTACGATGATAAATCTTCCAGGAGATTAAGTATTCTACTGATGGATTTGAAAGTAGCTGCTACTGATCTGCTTTTGCAAAAAAAAAAAAGACACGTTTTTCAAGTATGAAAAAAAAATGCATTGGTGGAAGGAAGGAAGGTAAAGGAATGGTTCTGTACCTCCAAATTTCAGAAGTTAATGAGAAATGTGATCATATAACCTCAAAGCTATATTTGACCCACTTCTACTCTGAAATCCCTTCAGTAAAAACGTGGTTGCTTAACTGGCATTCACGTACGGCCACCACCCTGACCGCAAGGACAAAAAGTCAGGGCTATTTCTGTGTAGAGTCAACTGTCGCACTCAACTACTCTGATCTCAGGAGGTTCCTGAGGAGTCGGAGGGTCAATAACCTAATGGGGCCTAAATTCCTGTGTCCTGCTGCGTGTGTGCTGGAGGGAGGTGTTAAGTGTGTACAAGAGTGGGCAGGGGGAAAAAAAAGGGATGACTCTGTGGACCAAGGGCTGATACACTTCTTATTTCAGTGCCAGAATGATCTTACCTTCTTTCTCAGCTTAGGAGAAAGATGTTCAGCATTTGCTGCTGTTCAAGTGAAAAAAAAGGCCACACAAGGTTGTGTTCTTCTCTGTTTCAGAGCCAGTTTTCATTAGACAATCAAGAAGGACATAATGAAACAATTTCTAAAAATAGTGATTGTTGCTGACATAAATGGGAGGTATTCTTCTCTTGAAAGAAAGCTTAACAGGACCTTCCTTGGGCCTTTAATTTGGGCTTTGGATTACTTTTTCCCCCTCTTTCCTCTGTTACAAAATAATGTCAACTATGCATTTCTGTATCTTTGTAAACATTAAATCCCAACACCTTGAACAGGCTTTCCTTGTATCTATTCTGCAGATGTGGCAGTGGAGCAAAAAACTGAAGTTGCTTGACCATGGTAAGAGACAAAATTGGAAACAGCTATCAGTAATGGAATCTGGACTTCTCAGCATTCTGTCCCCGTCCTCCCACCCTCCGAGTCACATACAGCCCCAGGAGGAACAACCGCTCTGCCAACAGCAACCAAGCTGCAGAAATCACTAAGCTGCAGAAATCCCACAATGAGCTGCCTCAGAAAAAGGGAAAGGATCTTCTTTGCCATGCATTTTTTAAGTCTGTTATGTTATACAGGTTGTCCAGATGGCTTGTCATCACCACTTTGCCTCATCATTAGAAACTCTGAGAGTTGGTAAGTCTGACAGACCACAGATATTTCACAGGAATCAGTACAATTTATCTCAGGAACCTCACAATTTGTTTTTGTGTTCAGAGACCTCTCAGGTGAAATCGTTGTTTTGGAAGAATTTGTAATAAACCAGTTACAAAATTTAATACCTAAATTCACAACATTCGCAGAGGCAAAGCAACTTCCTCAGTTACATATTGCATAAGAAGAAAGTACTTAAAACAGTAAGACGCATCCCAAACAGAGATATTCAGTTCCACCACTTCTCCATGCCTACTGAGGTGTTTTTACTGTGCCTGTTCAAACACCAGCACTGCTCCACCTTTTCCCAGAGCTCAGAAATTAAAGCAATCACAAAGAACATAGGTAATCCAAGGGCAAGAGGATCTTGTCAAGTCCTCCTTCTCCTATGGAGTGTACTAAAGTCAGGAAGAAGTTTTTTTTTTGAGTAGAATGAACCTACTAAAACAACTACACTGCACCTGAATAACAATTTATTTAGGTTTTTTTCCTTGGGCCAAGGAGAGGAACAAGAATGACCTTTCAGCCTAAATACCTGAACCTGTTCTTAACAAGAAGATGTAGTCAATCAGTCTCACCTCCGTGCCTGGCAAGGTCATGGAGCAGATCTTCCTGGAAACCATGCTAAGGCACATGGAAAATAAGGAGGTGATTGGTGACAGCTAACATGCATTCACTAAGGCAAATCATGCCTGGCCAATTTGGTGGCCTTCTACAATGGCATTACAGCATTGGTGGATAATGGATGAGCAACTGATGTAATCTACCTGGACTTCTGCAAAACATTTGACGCTGTCCGAACACGACATGCTTGTCTCTAAACTGGAGAGACATGGATTTGATGGACGGACCACTCATTAGATAAGGAATTGAGTAGATGGCTGCACTCAAAGAGTTGCAGTCAACGGCTCAATGTCCAAGTGGAGACAGAGGACTGGAGCACCCCTCCTATGAAGAAAGGCTGAAAGAGTTGGGGCTGTTCAGCCTGGAGAAGAGGAGGCTCCGGGGAGACTTTACTGCAGCCCTTCAATACTTAAAAAGGGCTTATAGGAAAGACAGGGACAAACTTTCTATCAGGGCCTGTTGTGATAGGACAAGAGGTAATGGTTTTAAACTAAAAGAGGGTAGATTTAGACTAGATATAAGGAAGAAATCATTTACAAAGATGGTGGTGGAACACGGAAACAGGTTGCCCAGAGAGGTGGTGGATGCCCCATCCCCAAAAACATTCAAGGCCAGGTTGGACAGGGCTCTGAGCTATCTGACCTAGTTGAAGGTGTCCCTGCTCCTTGCAAGGAGATTGGACTAGATGACTTGTAAAGGTCCCTTCCAACCCAAACTGTTCTGTGATTCTATGTAGCCTACTCCAATGAGAGAAGGGCTTATGTGAATCCCAGCTGCTACGCTAAACATCTGGGTATCTAAGACATGGAAAGGCCAAGTTCTAAGCCAGACTCATCTATGGTGCTTCTTTTTGGATAGTTTAGGCGATATACACCTGTTCTCCAACTCCACACATTTGAGGGTTTTTGGCATCTTATTTTTAGCTAACTTTGCAGGCATCAAACATGAGTCCCAGCTACTGATTCTACTAGATAACAAGACAAATAAGGAAGAAGAATGCTGGAGTTCAACGGTAGACTCTTTACTTATATGTTCTTTGATAATTTTTTAAAAATTAAAAGCCAAAGTTTAAGTTTTTAATTAAAAATAATAATAATAAGCACTTTTGAACAAAATTTGGAATTGAACATTGTAACATTGTCAGTAACTGCCACTTTTAGTTTCTTCATCAGCCTGATTTTGGTTTAGTGAAGAAAAGAAAAGGAAGTAAAATAGTACTATGATTCAGAATATGAAAAAATTAAATATTTATTTGGCTCCAGGCAATTAACTTAATTTCCTGTCTTAAAGACACAGCTGACACTGTCCTTCTGCTTTCATTTTCTCCATTTAGACTGAATTTTTCAGGGAAGGAGCTATTTTTCAGCCTTAGGATGGATCTGTTGTGGTTTAGCCCTGCTCAACAGCTAAAATACTACATAGTTGCTCACTCCCCCACCCTTCCCACACAGTGGGACAGAGAGGAGAATTGGTAAAGAAAAGAGGGCAAAACTAATGGATTAAGATTTAAAAAAAAAATAAAATTAAGAGAACAATAAAAGAAAACAAAACAGTGATAAAAAAAACCAGAACAAAAATAACAGAAAATACTTAAACACATAATTTACAGTATAATAGCTCACAGTAGCTGCTGATGCCCAGCTCCTTCTCAAGTAGAAGAAACCTCCTCTCAGCACCCTCCCTCGGTACTTTATATACTGAGCATGGTGTCACAAGGTATAGGAGAGCCGTTTGGCTAATTTGGGTAAACTTACCCCAGCTGTTGACTAATCAGTAAACTATCCCAGCTGTGTCCCCCAGCCACAGGTGCCACCAGCTCCAGTTTCTCTCCCACCTCAGATGAAAATTAACTCTGTCCTAGCCAGAACCAGGACAGGACCATGCCCAGTTCAATGAAGTCTTCTAGTTTGGTATTTTGTTATTAGTATTTTAAAAGAAAGAATGATCTAGGCTCTAGTCAAGACCTCAGGACAAAATAAAGTTATTTAAAAACATATGCTGTAATTTGGCTGCACAGACTTAGAAAAATATATGCCTTCAGAGTAAGTGTTTAACCTCAGTGACAGAAAGAGTGCACTGTTCAAAAGGGTTGTGCTTCAAATGATTTTAATTATGCCTTCACCCGGAACTGGACCAGGATTTAAATAGCTGATGAGATTTCAAAGCAACTGCACTAAAAATTGTTGAACTACAAGGAAAACTTTTAAGAAATTTTCTCTGTAGACTAAACTGAAGTACCTTCCTCCCAGCCATAAAGATGTTGGCTATATACTTCATTCAGTTCTTAACACTAAAACTGAAACAGTGGATTCAAAAAGACATCAAGTTGCCTGCAGTTAGATAATAATAGCAGCAATTCCAGCTTAGAACCTTTCTGTATAATAAAAGGGAAATATCAAGCCTACACTGCGTAAGTGAGCTGCTTTCTCTGGTATTTCTGCTTATTTTGTGCAAGAGCCCTTCCATTTCTGTGTAGCTTTTAACATGCATCAAGATGCTCTAAGGACCTTCCTCTATCACACAGAACTCCACTCCGCTTCCTCAGCAGCTAAGCTACAGGAAAGAGAAAGCTTGTGACTGACAACAGCTTCTGCTTTTGTGCTCTTTGAAGGTGGCCTCAAACGGCCTCTATCTGAACTACAAAAAATATGAAGTTGATTGTCAAGCCTCCTGCCTCCAATGCTGCAACAAACCACTTCAGGCTCTCTCCAAAGTGCACTGCAGCAGGATAAGTATTTTCTTCCTCTTTCTCACATTATTTTAAGTACTAGAGCTAACCTTCAAGTCTGTAGGTTTCCAAGTAAATGGTTGAAGTTTTGATATGCTTTGTTGGGAAACAGGCTTAGGCAGTAGGCCCTAGAAAGAACTGGCATCCTAAGATTATGGTAGTCTATTTTACTTTATGTCTTAATTGCACTGCCCTTGTATTTGTGTACTTTCCAAGAAGACATCAAGCAAGGCTACTAACATCAGTCGTGTCAATCTCTCTGTTACCCTCTCCTCTGAGGACAACTGTGTGCTTATTGCATTGTTTCAGTAGAATGCATACTTTTCTTCTACTACATAGAGTAGATAAGACAAAGCACCCATTGTGGTTGGGAGAGGAATATGGGAACTTGGCTGCTGTTTCTTTGGGTTTCTTCACACAAGAACCACACAGTGCCTTGCAGAAGAGTGTGTAACAGCATTGCCTACTCTAGCAGGCCACACTCAGGACCGATGTTGTCCAGGCTGTCTCTGCCTCTCACATGCCTCTCACGTTATCACACCTCTAGTTCCACATAAATTCAATTTCACAGTCCTGGGATAGCTCAGGCTTCTACAAACAATAACATTTCTCTTTAGGTTGGAAAGAAGATAAAACTGGTTTTCATAGTTCCCGTAGATAACATATTTCTGTTACAGGTTGTGAAGAAAACTCAAGAGAATTGCTCTCATCTAAACTTCTGGAAACGAGTGCGACTTTTTTTTTTTTTTTTGCCTCTCCTTACAGAGCCCCTGCTAACAAATGCAAAGTTAATTAACTGCACATGTTGCCTTATTGATGGTAAAAGATATAGAATTCCCTACCTGGGATCCCATAAGTGGAGAACAGAAGAGGAAGCCTATTTCATCTCTCAGAAGAAAAAGCTGTGCTGAAGAAAAGCTCTTACAATGCCTAAAGAGAAAGGTTTTTTTATGCTGTTTGTAGAGTAATATTGGTGTAACAGTCAAACTAAGCCACTTGACAGTTTATCTTAAAATGTTCAAGTTTTCAACAATAGAGATCATATTGCTAAATCTGAAGTTGAATGCAGAAACACTAAACTAATACAAGTAAGAAAAAAATCCCCTTAATTGTGCCTACAAAAGGTTCAAGGTTACATTGCCAAAGCCAGTATCTTTGTCAGCTGAATCAAAGAATCATTAAGGTTGAAGCAACCTCTGGAGATCATCTAGTTCTAACCCCTGCTCAAAGCAATGTCACCTAGAGTGCCTTTGTGTGACTACCTAGTCAAGTTTTTAATAGCTTCAGGGATTAAAACTCTTTAACCTTTCTTGGCAATTTGTTCCAGTATCTGACCATTCTGATCACTGTAAAAAAAGGTTTTTATTTTTAAAAATGTTTTTTCTTGTATTTCAATCTGAAGCCTCTTGCCCTTTGACTAGGTGCCATTGAGAACAGTCTGTCTTTGTCTTCTTTACCACTCCTATCAGGTATTGATACACACTGATTAGATCACCCTGAATCTTCCCTTCTCCAGGCTAAACAATCCTAGGGCTCTCAGCCTGTCTTCATGCACCACATGATCCAAGCCCTTAATAATCCTTGTGGTACTTTGCTGGGTTCACTCCAGTACATCTGCTTCTCTCTTGTACTGGGGAGCCTAGAACAGGACTCAACACTCCAGAAGTATCTTACCAGTGCTGAGCAGAGAAGAAAGATCGGTGCCCTCAGCCTGCTGGTGATGTTTTTTCTAATGCTGCCTTGGAGGTTGTTAGCTGCCTTTGCTGTGAGGGCACATTGCTGGCTCATGGTCGACATCAGAACTCTACTTGTTCTTTTCTGACAAGCTGTTTTCTAATCCGGCTGAAATACCATGGATCACCACAGAACTATTCCTGTTCCTTGTGTGCCCTGTTCTTCTCCTCTCTTTTGTATATCAGTTGGTTCTTTGAAATATCCACTCCAAAATAAGAAGTTGACTACCTTCATCTCATCAGCCTTTGCACACTCATGTGTCATTCCTAGACAATTCCTAATCAGTGCTATAATGTATATCAGAGTTCATTGTTTAGGTATCCATCATCTCAAAGTATTAATCATGACTCTTGTTTTGATATATTTTTCTGAAGACTGGTGACTCATTGTCAAATCCTCATCTTAAGAACAAGACTGTTCACGTACCACGGTGTACAGTGGGATTTTATTATGCAATGTACAGTGTTGTTTTAAAAGAACACACATATCTTGCCTTCTTTTCCTTTGCCCAACCATGAAAATTCCAGTACGTATTTTTGTACAGGTGCTTTCCTACAAGCTATTACAGCAAGAACTTCCATCTCAAAAAGTGTGGTACAGAATAGAAAGAAGATCCCTGGAAACAAAAAATAATGCAATTTTCAGCTGAAAACAAGCTTCTCTATCTTGTGTATTCTTTCAGCTGGTCTGGAGACACTCATGTTTGCGGTGTACAGTTCAACTATTCCCTCTTTGCTACAAGTACCTTTGGGATAATTTCATTACCATTCATTCTGCATTGACCCAGCATCTCTTGGCTACAGTTTTGGTTCCATGATATCACCTGCATCTTCCAGGTAAAAAAACCCATACACTCTTTTATTAGTCTTTTTTATTTTGGAAAAAAAAAAAAAAAAAGTTGTTTATAGCTAGAAAAGCATCTCAATTCTGTAGAAATGTAATGTGTAGGGGGTTGAGTGCTGCACTAGCATCAGACTGGAGTTTGATTAATAATACAAAAAAAAGTGGCTTTTTTCACCACACAGCAGTATACCCCATAAATAAACCAAGGCCACATTATCATATTCATTATAGTCTGAAAAAATATTGTATTGAGACACTAGTAGGAAAGACAAAAACCAAGACATCAGAAATTCCATTCTAGTGCTGGTGGCAGAATTATTTACCGCCACTGGGTCACGTTACTTCTTAGTTCCTTAAATTCGTACTGAGGGAACGATATTTTCTGGTTTTGACATTGGAAGGAAAATCACTCCAAAGGAAATATATTCTTATAAATGACTACAGGGTTTGGGGGTAGGTAGACATTTTGCCCACTGCTCAAATGCAGCGCAAATAGGAGATGGTGAGAGAATAATTTCACAAGGCAAACATTTATCTCCTCCATCTTTATCAAAACCATTTCATCTGTTATTTCTTCCAAAATATTGAATAATTTGATGAATAAATTAAATACATGGTTAAACCCCTCACCTCCAAGAAAACCTAATTTCCATTTGAGTCCTACAAATACTAATTTCTTTTTCTCAACACTTGCACTTTTTCTCTGCACTCAATGAAGAATAAATCTCCTTCCTCTCAGCTTATTACTAAGTTCCCCATATTTTAAATGGAACACTTGGTATAAAAGATTCTCTGGTGAGTTTGAACTGCAGGAAGAAGAGGGTAGGGAATTTATGAATCCTTCAGCTCTTTTAAATGGGTCCTTACATCTGTGTGGAAACACAAAACCAAGAAAAAGCACTTTGCAAGCAGTGCCTAAGCCAGGGAAGCATACTTTATTACAAAGTAAAAAGTGTATTTCATAAGCATGAGTTTATAGGGTATCAACAACTTGAAATCAGTCCTTCAGAATTCAGCTCACAAAGTAACTTTCCACACAGTAAATTAGCCTGCAAGTTTGCCTTACAAAAATACAGAGAAGGAGGGTCTTCTGGATGATAGGTTCTTATGTATTTGTGATACAGATGTCTGGCTAATTTGTGTTGCCTGTAATGCATATGGAAATTGAAGGTCAGGCAGACAGAACAACTTTTCAGGGTACCCTTGACATGACAATTACTTTTGTGAAAAGCACTAAAATGAAAATAGTCACCTGCTTTTGACATAAAAGTCTACAGATTGAGCATTGGAACATTTTAACTGCACTGGAGAAGGTGGGGAAGATACCAGGCCAGCGATGTCAGCACTAGCTTTCCCTTCCATCATAGCTCAGAAAGTAAGATGCATCCTACTCCTCTCTCATGCTTCACAGCTTAGGGAAATCTGCCTAACTCAAAGCTAGAAACTATGTTTTCCCAAATCACTGTTTTCTTTTTCTCCTATCAACATAATCTGCATGCAGCTCCCTGAGGCATCTGAAACTGCAAAATAGAGTCCAGAGCTATAAAGCAGAGCTGAGGAATAAAGGTACAGTGAAAAGAGTAATAAAATTGGATTTTTGGCAGAAAAAAAAAATGATTAAAAAAAGATAAGAAATCAGCTGCAAGAAAGAATGAGACTAACAGGTGAGGAATTAATTAGGAGAAGGTTAGTGGTAAAGGTTGTATAAAGGCCTGTTTATTGACATCTGAAGTAAAAAAGGGGAGTGAGAGGAATAGCAAATGACACCTGCCTAATTAGAGTACTGGACTTCTTCAGGTACAAGTGGGTAGTTTTTAATGCAGCTCAATATCCAAAATGCAATCTTGGTAGGGAGAGGATGAAGTTTGACAGTCTTGGCTGGTTCACACTCAAAGCAGAAGTACAGCAGGGACTAAAAAAACCCCTGCCCTTAGAGGTTACATTTTGTATCTCTGAAATAATATTATCTGCCCAAAACAAAACTTTGTTTTCATTTCTTAATTAAAATTTCTTATTTTATCTATGTTGAACTTTAAAATGGAAGATGGCCTTTTTTTTAAAAAAAAGGAAAAAGTGAAACCTTTGAAGTTTGTAATACTTAAGGATCTTTAGGGTAACGAAGTGAATATGCTTTATCTTTCTAAGGAAAATCCTTCTGGTCAGCAGCTCTTCCCTGACTACCTTCAAACTGTAAACAATTTGGGTCCTCATGTACTCTTAATAAAAATACAATTATACGTCTATAAATCTAAGAGTTTATAAAAAACATTTGTATTTCAGACATTTGAGTCCCCCCTCAGAAAAGCAACTCTCCACAGGGAACCACCAATTAGAGGGTGGTGCCCAGAGGAGATGCTAATAAGCCCATTAACATTTCATATTTTAATGAGTGATCTGTAGAGAACCATAAAACCACTAAAAAATTTGTGAAGCATAAAGAGTGGTGAAACAGTAAATAATTATGATGAAAGGTCAGTCACAATATGCAATCTGAATCTCCTGGGAAGTGTTACATGGTACTTTGCGGGTCAGGCAGGAGGCCAGACCTATACACTCTGCCTCTCATTAGGCTTCTGTAATTTGTGCTTGGCACACACTAATGCAACTGAAATTACGTAGCATGACCTCAGCTAGAACCAGCAGTAGCTTGTGAAGGGCTATATGTACACGCAACCTTTGTTGTAAATAGTTCCAGTTTGTTAAAAGGGGATTTTAATACTGACAAACTTGAAGCAATTATTTTATAGATAAGTCACAGCTATACAATATAAGGACTGCTGTGGAGTGTGGGGGTTCCCACAAAGATTTGAATCACTCAGGACAACAGAAGTCCCAGCCCAGTGCTATGGTCAGGGGGGCAAGAAAATTTGGGATATGTAAAACAGAAACATAAGATAGCAAATAGGAGTAGGGAGGCAATTTTGCCACCGTCTGCAATGTTGGTGAAATGAAATCTCAAGTGCCTGCACAAGTTTTCTTTCTGAATGCTAAGGAAAAAAAAAGACAATTGAAGAAGGTGGAAAATATAGCTGCATGCGGCGATGTAAGGAGTGAAGAAAAGAGGTAGAGAAGTTCAGATTTTCTCACATTAAAAAGTAGAGTTCACTTCCAGGAAAGGAGTGAGAATGAGGGAAAATACCAGCCCATGAAAGTGAGGTAGGAAAACACCAGGTGCAAATATGGCAGGAAAATACCAGATGCAAAAGGCATTACATTGCAAATAAAATAACAACCAAATGACAAAAGCTAAAAATCCAAACAAACCCAGCATACGCACAAGGAAAACATTTCAACAGTGATTGTGACTGCCTACTGAAGTTGCCTTCATCAGGACAGTGGTGAACTCTGTGTCTTTCTGTATCTGCACATAGACTTGGCACTTCTCTGACGACTATCCTTCAGTCACATCTACCATATACTTTAGTGAAACCAAAGTTTTCAGACCCTATACAAAGAAGTTTAAAAGACTGTGATACAGTAATTAGTTCAGATGATACAACAGTCCCTTCTGATCTTGAATTAATTTTTTAGAAAAGTCAAAGCACAGCAGATTGATACAAAGAAGGACAGAAGAACTTAGAAACTTTTCACATTCCTATGAACGAGCTTCTGCAAAAAGTTCCTCATTGGAGAGATGGAGAAAACACATGGCAGTTTTTTTGAAACCGATTTATCTCTTTACAAGCAAGTTTCTGTCCTCTGAGGAAATACCTTGGCTCATAATGGAGCCAGTTAAAATTCTGGGGGTTATTGCTGCTGCTCCTACTGTGGTGGTATCAAAGGAGCCTGCAGAAGGATTTGTCTACTATTTCTCTAAAGGTGGTACAAGCAAGCAGAAAGACAGGCTGTGCTTCTGGGACTCCCAGCCAAGGAATACTTAGGAGTTGAAGGAACAGAGTAGTGTCAGTGGGGAAGAGGCCTCTGGTTATGGCTGACCCTTTCCTAGGTTGCATTACATACCGGGGCAGTGAAGTATCTCAATTTTTCCTGAGATCTGCATGGTAAGCCCATCCTTTTCCATCAGCTTTACTCAGTGGCCTAAGCACTAGGTTGGAAGTATCAGAAACAGCCATGACAGGAGTATCAACACTTTAACACATAGAAACTGAATATTTTGCTAAATTTAAGAGCTGTTTGTGGGCCTGATAGACAAGGCAGAGTATAGCTAGAGGTTATAACCAGATATGAAGCTCTGGTTGTACATGAACTTGGGCATGGACACAAAGGATGAGGCAGAGAGAGCAACAGTTCTGTGAAAAGGAAAGTGAGTAAGAAAGATGACCCTCCTTAGTTGTGCTGGAAATCTGGGGTTCATAAGGCTTGCACAGCCCAGGTCTGTGACTTAATGGTGCCAACGGCAAGACCTCTGCAAACAATTCAGTTTTGGGCAGTGTGTTGCTTTTGGCTGGGATAGTTAATTTTCTTCATAGAAGCTAGTATGGGGCTATGTTTTGGATCTGTGCTGGAAACAACATTGATAATACAGGGATATTTTAGTTACTGCTGAGAAGTGCTTATACACAGTCAAGGTCTTTTCTACGCCTCACACCACACCACCAGCGAGTAGGCTTGGAGTGCACAAGAAGTTGGGAGAAGACACAGCTGGGACAGCTGACCCCTACTGACCAAAGGGATATTCCACACCATATGACATCATGCTCAGCATATAAAGCTGGGGGAAGAAGAAGGAAGCAGGGGACGTTCGGAGTTATGACATTTGTTTTCCCAAGTAACTGTTACATGTGATGGAGCCTTGCTTTCCTGGAGATGGCTGAACACTTGCCTGACAATGGGAAGTAGTGAATGAATTCCTTGGTTTGCTTTGCTTGTGTGCACAGCTTTTGCGTTACTTATTAAACTGTCTTTATCTCAACCTATGAGGTTTTCTCACTTTTACTCTTCTTATTCTCTCCCCCATCCCACTGTGAGGGAGTGAGTGAGTGACTGTGTGGTACTTAGTTGCCAGTTGGGGTTAAACCATAACACTTATGTTCGCTAAGGTGGTGCAGGTTCTCCTGGCCGCCACAGAAGCCCTGTCAGACGCCACCTACATGGTGCATCAGGTCTTCTCTTTGTGTTATATACCATATCTATATATATCTATATAGGTAGAAATATCCTCTTATCATAACACCACTAAATACATTAAGCTATCAATAATGTAGTTCATAAATTACCCACCTGGAGAGAGCTCATCTATAACATAATATTTTCAGCTGCAGCCTCTAAAAACAATTCTGCTTTTAAATTGTAAAAAAAAACCTATGTGGTTGTTGTGCATGTTAAATAAATCAAATTTTGCAAGATATCATCCTTTTACTTCTTTGTTTCTCATGAGTGAAATTTAAAGCAGAACATTAGCCTGCATTGTTTTATTTAAAGTTTATGTTAATGCAGCAACATTAGGAATAAATTGCTCTACTGTAATATACAAAGTACACGATACAAAGCACATGCAATAAGCTTTCTTCCTGTTTTCCCCATATCACATAAACTGTAAATAAACACACAACTCTTGTGGTTGAGGGAGACTTTTGAGAGACAATTTGCTGATGTATTGAAAACCAAAAGAAAACCACCGCATTGAGAACAATTGATGCAGCCCTCTTGCTTGCTGTTTCATCCAGTGAATAATTTTTCTAGGTTAAATGCAAATATGACACATAGAAATTTATAAAAGAAATTACTGCTAAAGTTAGTGTGAGTCTCTGCAAACAGAGTATGTATTAAAATGTAAAAATACTTGGATTGCACAGTTTTTTTTTCAGAGACTGCACACTAGAAAAGCATTAAAATGACATTAATGTTTCTCCTGTCTCAGAGTTTATAAATGAGGAAGAATACAGTACGGAAAAGACACTTAGTGGGAGAAAATTATTTGAATTTTACTGGGTTGACAGGAACCAGGAGTGCTGTATGAGTGAAGCATAATCTAATTCTACAGCCTGAAAAAAAATACTAATAATACACTTACAAGTTAAATACCTTTTTAAGGGTTAACAAGATCAAGACCTAAGTAAGTAGTGGGATCTGTTTGTTTTGACTCGATCAACAACAAGCAAAAATGAAATCAATACTGAGGTTTCAAAGCCAAGTACAACCGTACTGCTGCGCTCTTTTCATAAGGCTAGAACCTTAGTTCCTGAACAATAAATTCACACCAAAACTCCAGAAGACTCTATTTCTCATGTAAATAATGAAAGGGAAAAGATTTCCTATGACATTTTGTCAGTCGCTAATTAAACAATTTCAACTCACCATGTTTTAGGGCTTGAGGTTTTTTTTGTTTCTGCTTTTCTTTCTAGTTCTGTATTTTGTAAGGGCATATGGTAACATGTTTCGTTAAACAGTGTTAGAGCTGTATTTCCCCTTGCTAGGAAAAAATACTACAAAACTAACTTTGCCATTGGTAATTCAATTCTGATTCTGAAGAAATTAAAGAGAATTCTGCCGTGCTGCTCAGTGAGATGTTGGTGTTTTTTTCCTGAAGACCCATCACATTACTATTTTTTTCATATGTAACTGAACGATTCTACTCATCACATCACCAAACAATATTAACATTACTGTAATCCAGGTTCTCCATTATGTAATAGAATAGCCTTCATTACAAGACTTTTGGATACTGCTCACCAACTTTCTAACCTGTAATCCTGCCATTGATTTAGTGGTGGACTATGATTTTAAACACCAAGGTGTAACAGCTGCCCCAGCTGTATGAAAAGAACAGCAGGCATTGGCTGGTGTAATCCCAGGTTGACATTTTGCAATGATGTGCTACAAACAGGGGTTTAAACCAACAGGACTGTATAGCTACATAAAATTAAGCACAATCCCTGAAGCTGAGCGGAGTTATTTTCTTACTATAAATACATATAGAGAAGGAATTTATTACAGAAAAAAAAAGCAGGAAGAGATTGTGCCTTCTGATGTCCAATGCCAGCTATAACTAGAAACATCAGAGGAGAAGAAATTAAATGTTTCATTAATTCTGACATGGCAGTAAGAACATCTAGAAAAGCAGAGCAACCTGGAAATCTGAGGGAAAGCATAAGGTTTCTGTTGAAACCAGCTGTTACTTTTTGAGTGCATGCCTCAAACTTTTTCTTTTTTTTTTAAAAAAAAAACAAAACAAAACCTGACCACAAGAGAAAATACAAGCCTTGTTAGCTGAAAAGTTCACACTTGCTCTGAAGTGTTAGAAGATGTACAATAACTTTGCAGTTGCAGAGGCTGTGCATGTTTACGTGTATTCTTTAAGCATTAGTCAGCCATTCTTTTTTTTCTTGTTGGGAATCCAAGCCTGTTGAGAAACCGTTTACTGCTAACCCACTGTTGTGGTTTTGTTTGGTGAGGGGGGGCCTAAGGTGGTAGCTTCTGTAGGAAACTGCTAGAAGTCGCCCCCCTTTGTTCAGTGGACTCGGATGGGCCTAGGGCGGACCCACTGCTGGCTAAGGCCAAGCCAATTGGTAGTAGAATGTCCTGTGATAACGCCTCTGCGATAACATATTTAAGAAGGGGAAAACAGGAAAAAAAAGGGAGAGAAGATGTGAAGCAGCTGAGCGGGGGCAGAGAGGGGGAGGCGTGAGCCTTGTGGGCCTTGCAGGCCTCACCCTCTGGCCTCCCGCCGGGCAGCCGACTGGGCCCAACTCAGCCCAGCCTGGCTGCAAGAAGTGGAGAGGAGATAAGAAGTGAAGTGAATAAGATGTAAAAAGGATCCTGAGAGGTGTCTGCCAGCCTGTTGTGAGGAACGGCTGCAGACGCCAAGGTCAGTGAAGAAGGAGGGGGAGGAGTAATGTGGCTCCTGGCTAAGATTCTCCTGCAGCCTGTGGTGATGACCATGGTGGAGCAGGTTGTCCCCCTGCAGCCCATGGAGGTCCATGGAGGGGCAGAGATTCACCTGCAGCCCAGGAAGGACCCCACGCCGGAGCAGGTGGAGGCCTGAAGGAGGCTGTGGCCCATGGAGGGCCCGCTGGGGCAGGTCTTCTGGAGAGACTGCACCCCATGGAAGAGATGACCCATGCCAGAGCAGTTTCACGAAGGACTGTGGCCTGTGGGAGGAACCCCACACTGGAGCAGGGGAGGAATACAAGGAGTTCTTCCCCCGACGATGAAGTAGCGGCGTAAAACAACGTGTGATGAACTGACCGCGACCCCCATTCCCTCTTCCCCCCTGTGCCGCTTGGGTGGGGAAGGTAGTAGAGATAATGTTAAGCCGGGGAAGAGGGAGGGGTAGAGGGAGGTTATCTTGTTCCCTGTCTCATTATCCTGCTAGTTTTAGAAATAAATGAGTGTTTTTCCCCAAGTCGAGTCTGTTTTGCCCGTGACGGTAACTTTAAGGATTTCTCCCTGTCCTTATCTCAAACCTCGAGCCGTTTTTCTTATATTATCTCCCCCTGTTCTCTTTGGAGGGTGAGGGGAGTGAGAGAGAGACTGTGTAGTCTGGTCCCAATCGGGGCTGAACTACGACACCCACCCTCAGGTACACCTCTCTCTCTCTCTCTAGCCACACCCTGCCCTTTACAGTTTGTTCTGGTAAAAACTCACATCACCACAAGGCTTTTGTTCTTTAAGAGATGCCTGGAGGGAATGTTACTTTCACTTACTCAAAATTCCCAAAAGCCCTTACATCCAAAAATATACAACAGTATGTTCAGGGTCTATGAATATGAGCCTGGGGAGACACAATGATTATCTGACCTAAAAACGTTAGTTTGAAGACTTTTGATGAACAGTGATGAACCAATGCAGAAATAATTATACAGGAAGCACTGTAGAAAGATTTTTGCTAAAACTACCAACAGCAGACGGAGATTGGGGTAGGAGAGGGCAGGAGAACTGCCAGTCAGTCGACATTTATCTATTTAGCCTTTGCTCCCACAGTGGTAAAAAAGTGAAACTCTGAAAGGCACATGGTATAGTAGAAAAGCTAGAACATCACCAGTAAACCACTGTCTTAAAAAAAAAGAAAAAAAAAGTACTAAAATAACTGACAACAATTGTGGTTCAAACACATGGTTATACCAAGATACTGGGACTTTCCCACTGATTGGCCTCAGCTCACGGGAAGAATGTGATAGAGCAGAATGGAGGAATTATATGGTACTACCCATCTTCTTGCCTAATCATACGTGCTTGCAGGGAACAGAAGCACAAAAGCCCCAAACTCCAACCTTTCAACAAAATGGTACTTCTGTGAAGAAATATCTCCCACATAACTATTATTGCCCTATTCTCCCAAGCTGATGTCCTGTTTCCTTTTCTGCAACTGGATTTTCAGTTCAGGCTCACCAGCCATGGATGTGCAAACATTGCCTGCTAAAGGCGTCTACAGGCAGTGGGCTTGTCCCAGAATTTAGGATTTGAGTCAGTGGCGCTTGTTACTCATCCACACTGAACCCTGAGTGAGGTCTGTTTTGCTGATGACATTGTCTTCAGGAAAGACATGACTATCCAGAAAATACCCAGAGCTAAAAACCTTGACAGGGGGAAAAGCGATTTCTTACCAGGAAAAGAAGCTACCAGTATAAGTAATGGTTGTTATTATTTGGTCCACATTCAAGGAGCACCTCCTCCAAGCTCAGCAGAGGTGCATCCTGATGAAGAACAAGTCAGGCAAAAAGGCCAGGAGGCCTGCGTGGATGAGCAAGGAGCTCCTGGACCAACTGAAAGTGAAGAGGAAAGCCTATAGAGGGTGGAAGCGGAGACAGGTAGCCTGGGAGGACTACGAAGAGGCTGTGCGAGTGGCCAGGGATCGGGTGAGGAAGGCTAAAGCCCTGACGGAATTGAATCTGGCCAGGGATAAAAAAAGCAACAAGAAAAGCTTCTCTAGGTATGTAGGAGACAGAAGAAAGTCCAAGG